>CAUYPK010009532.1:0-134111 GCA_963574355.1 Loris lydekkerianus
TGCCAGGAAATGAGAAATCAAGAAGTTCATACATTAATCAAGTTTGCCATAGAAAAATACTTTCCTTTGTATTAACCTGGATGGAAGTGGAACACATTATTCTTAGTAAAGCATCACAAGAATGGAGAAGCATGAATCCTATGTACTCAATTTTGATATGAGGACAATTAATGACAATTAATGATACGGTGGGGGTGGGGTGGGGGAAGGGGAGAGCAGAGAGAGAAAGAAGGAGGGAGGGGTGGGAGAGAGGAAGCAGAGAGAGAGGAGGAGGGAGTGGGTGGGGTCTTGGAATGTGACACAGCTTTTGGGGGCAAGACACGATTGTAAGAGGGACTTTGCCTAACAAATGCAATCAGTGTAACCTGGTTTCTTGTACCCTCAAATAAAAAAGAAAAAAAGAAAAAAAAATACTTCCAAAGGAATAGTCATAAAAATTATTTTAAATTGCATATCTATAAAGCATAAGTCTGGGCTCGATTCCCGTAGCTCAGTGGTTAGGGTGCCAGCCACATGCACGGAGACTGGCAGGTTCAAACCCAGGCAGGGCTACTAAGCAACAATGACAACAACAACAAATATAGCCAGGCATTGTGGCGAGTGCCTGTAGTCCTAGCTACTTGGGGGGCTGAGGCAAGAGAATCACTTAAGCCCAAGAGTTTGAGGTTGCTGTGAGCTATGATGCTACGGCACTCTATGGAGGGTGATGTAGTGAGACTCTGTGTCTAAAAATCGTAAGTCTGCACATACCTGGGTATGTTTTAATACCTTAGAGAGGACCCCCTGGGGCCTTTTAACGTATTAAGTAAGGTAAGGTAGGGCCTGTGGACAATGTGTGAGTCAAGGTGACCACAGGAGGGAACTGCTAACACAGAGGGTTGTGTGACACCAAGGAGGAGGTGATACTTGAAAAGTCTGGACCCCTGCTGACTCATCTCCCATCACCCTTTTCACACCCACCACACAAACACACACACACACACACACACACACACTCGTGTGCGCGTGCTTTCCAGTTGTCTGCACTGACCCACTCTTTCTACCTCAGAGATTGTGCTCAAGCTCTGCCCTTCCCCAGACTGCTCTTCCTAACTCCCTTACCCTTGCGCGTTCCATGGTGCATTCTTTTTCATCTGTTCTAGCTTAAAATGTCGCCTCTTAGAGGAGCCCTTCCTGACTCCTGCCTAAAATAGCTCCTCCTCTCTCCATAGTCTCTTTCCTTCAGAGCTGGCCCCACAATCTGTGCTAATTTGTTTGGTAGGTTAGTTGCTCATTAAGAGGCAGTATGGTTTGGTGCCGTACTAACCCCAGCTATGACACTTGCCAGCTGTGTGACTTTGGGTAAGCTACTTAACCTCTCTGTGCTCCAATCTTCTCCTCTAGAAATGGAGCTAGTAAGAGTGCCCTCCTGATAGAGCTGTGGTCAGTACTCAAAGGAGCCAAAACACAGATCACACTGGTGCATGGTGGCATGGTCAATAAATGGTAGCTACTGTCATGGTCATCTTCATGAGCCTCCCTTGCTGGAATCACACCTGTCTTGTTGGGTGTAAAACCAAAGTACCAGGCACGTGGTAGGTGTTCAAAATATTTACTGTTGAGGGCTTGTTAATCTAACCTTTCCTCGCCTCCCCACTCACTCCCCAGCTCTGCCAGGCCGGGCTGGGTCTTCCTTGTCAAAGGGAGACTAGTCTGTGTGGCCCAGGCCTTTCCCAAAGGCCCTTTTTAGAGGGGCCCAAGGTCACACAGCTGGACCCAAGATCACACAGCTGGGAAGTGGCATAGCTGGGGTTAGTATGGTAGCTTAATCATCAAACTATACTGCCTCTTAAGCAAATAACCTAGCAAAATCCATAGCCCCAAAGCCCCAGGGGCTTCACAGAGCTTGTGTGCAGACAAGTGTGTGCCCACATGCGTCTTCATTCGGGTGCATTTGGAGTCAGCGGGGCATGTGATTCTGTGCGCCAGGTGTAGCCTGGAACATGGGCACCGAGGACGCCCGCCTGCACAGGCATGCTCTTGAGGAGTGGCTGTGTCTCTGCAAGTGAGATTTTGGTCCAGCTCTCCCTCCTGGCTTCTGCAGCCTCCTTCAAGGACCTGGGTGATGGGCATTGATTTAGAGCCTTTCAAAGCCCTCCAGCAAAATAAAGGAGAGGGGAGAGGGAGAGAATTATTCCCCGTCAGGCCAGGAGAAAAATGACGAGCGTGAAATGGAAAATAAATGAAGGGAAAGTGGTGAGAGTCTACAAAATGGCCCAGAGGGGAACCTGCAAGAGGGGACACAGCCCACCCTTCTCCTGTGCCCTACCCCATCCCATGACCCATGGAGTGGGCCAGGAGGCCCAAAATTATTGCCCACCCCCAAACCAGGGCCACTTGGCAGCAGCTGCCCTAGGCCCCCCCCCAGCATGGGGGTGTCAGGGATAGGGGAGAGAAGTAGAGAAGCCCCCTTCCGTGTGAAATTGATCTAAGCACATTCTGCAGCAGGCTGCTGGCCTGGAACAGGTCATTTAACTGCTCTGTTTCCCCATCCAGAAAAATGGGTATAAAAAAATCTCTCCCTATCTAACTGTTGAGAGAAGCATTGTAGAAATTCGGGGGGGGGGGGTGCTCTTTGTCCATCAGTAAAATGACTTTGCCTGCTTTCAGTGATGCCTGGAGTGCCCCAAACCCTCATCTCCTATTTGCAAAATTGGGTGATTGTTTAAAAAAAAAAAATAAATTGGGGTGATGGGGTCCCCTTTATGGAGGCTGGGAAAACTGAAGCAACATGCCCACAGCATGATGAGGGCACCTGAGGCCTGAAGAGAGGGGACCTCTCCTCCTCTCCCCCTTGGTGCTGCAAGGCTGGAGGCGAGAGACGCGGGCAGAGCAGTCTGAGGTGGGAGGAGGGGCTGCCTCCCACTGTCTGAAGCAGAAGCAGGCCTAGGCTGGCACAGGGTTCCACCCCACATGGGCCACTCCCGCTGACCTCCCCAGGCCCCAGTGATGGGGGCAGGTAAGCGTTCTCGGCCAGAGAGCCCATCTGTCTTGTTCTGGTCTGGTGGCCCCACTGGGGATTAAGTGGAAGAGGGACAGATTCTGCTGCCAGAGCACAAAAGGCTCCACATCAAGTAAGATGAAGGAGCTGACAAGGCCTGCCTGTCATCACAGAGTGTCCTGGAGTCTGACACTCCAGGGTGGAGGGTGAGCTAGGAGTGAGGGCCACTGCTGTCCTGGATCTCAAGGACCCTCGAGGCTGAGAGCTGGGTCGGCTCCCAGGCTGATGCTGTGTGACCTCTAGTCTGGCCTTTGCCTCTCTGGGCTCTGCTTACCCTTTGTGGATGGTTAGAGAGCTTCTTACAGAGCAGGGGATTGTCAGGCACAGGGGCTCTCAGCTTGGACAGGGAGCCCTCTGAGATCTCAGAGGCCCCTTTGCCTTCTGTTTACAACCTGACTGTGTAGGATCTGGAAACCTAAGGGTCAGAGGGCTATGGGGTTTGTGCCCCTGGGATGGGACAGCACTAAGCATTGGTCCCTTCAGTGGGTGCAGGCTTGTAAGTAGGGAGCCAGGAGGTGGGCTGGAGCGTTGAAAGGCCCAGAGTAAAGGGGCTCCATTTCTGAGTCCTTCCTCTGTCAGAGAAAGTGTTTCTCCCTTCCAGGGAGGCTCAGCCCCCTGCCTCCTCAATCCCCCCCATCTCAGGACTATCCCACCTAGCTGGCTCTTACCTGGCAAGCTGGGGCCCAGCCCATGCTCCCTCCACATGCCCTGTCACTCTGGGGTCACAGAGGCCAGTTCTTTGCAAATCACCTCACCTCCAAAGGAAGAGAGGGTTGGATGAGGAAGAACCCAATCTCCAAAATTCGGGCCTTCAAATCCTTTCAGAAACTCAGCCAAGGGTACGGGGACTCTGCAGCCCTTCCCAACCCTGAGTCCAGAGAATTCTATGATCAGGGACTTGCTAGGGCCCCCTGCTCTCCCACAGCCCATGGACATGTCACCCTACATGTTTGGAAAGGAGAGATACAAAACTGTGCTGCTATGCCTTGTAGGGGGCAGAATCCCAGTGGTGTCATCTCCAGGCCTCAAGACCTTGGGAGACTCCCTGAGCCTTATCTGTGAAATGGGAATAATTACAGGTGTCTACCTCATAGAGTTGTTGACAAAATAGGTAGAAGTGACCGGTGCTTACAAGACTTTGGGTGCCTACTGTATGCAGGTGTGTGCTTGATGCCTGCTGTATGCAGCTGTGTGCTAGGTGCTGTCAGGTGTATTAGTGGTGAGGCAGGGTTATCGCCTCCACTTTTATACCCCAGGGGGCCCAGGCTTAACTGGAAAAAGGGACTCACCTATAGTCAAAACTGATGGGTTTCTCCAGAGTACAAAGGCCACTGCTCATTCATTTTCTGAACCTCCTGCCTGCTGACGCTCATCAGACCACCCCACATGGGGGCCAGGAAGGAGGCCCACTTCCTGGACCTATGGCAAGGGTGCCTGGGACCAGTGTGTGAAATCACGTAACTCTTGGCAGGCCCACAGACACCTGCCTAGGCTGGGCTCAGTGGAGTGGCCTGTTCCTCCCCTGGCAGGTAGTGGCTGTGGACCCAGACCTGGGGGAGAATGGCACCCTGGTGTACAGCATCCAGCCGCCAAACAAGTTCTACAGCCTCAATAGTACCACAGGCAAGATCCGCACCACCCACGTCATGCTGGACCGGGAGAACCCTGACCCCCACGAGGCGGAGCTGATGCGCAAGATCATTGTCTCCGTCACTGACTGTACGGACCCCTCGCACCCCTCCATGCCCCCACACACCTTGGGCAGTGGCCCTCCGCTCAGGGGCCTGTGGAGAACTCTGGGGATCTTGGGCGTGTCTGACCACTAGGAGTAGAATAGTACCCAGGTCCCAGGTGTGAGGCGGCAGAGGCCCTGGGGCGGGGGTGCTGGGCCCAGCTGCTTCCTGGAGGCCATCAGGATGGAAGGTGCTCTGTGCCCTCTCTCGCGGGCCTTTCTCCCAGTCCCTTTCCTCTTGCACCTGTCTTACCGTCTTTTCAGTCCCCTCTTGCTCCCTGTTCCCCCAGGTGGCAGCCCCCCCCTGAGAGCCACTAGCAGTGCCACAGTGTTTGTGAACCTCTTGGACCTCAATGACAATGACCCCACCTTTCAGAACCTGCCTTTTGTGGCTGAAGTGCTCGAAGGTACCCCCGCAGGGGTCTCCGTCTACCAAGTGAGTCTCCCTTAGCTTGTCTCCACCAGCCAAGAAGCGGGCAGTGGGTACCTAGCCCCATGTCGAGCACTTTGCTGGGCACCAAGACCACCAAAAAGTGTGCAAACAAACCATACCCGGCTTGGAGAGCGAGTGCTGTGAGAGGCTGGCAGTGGCTGAAATGGTCTGGGAAATCTTCCTAAAGAAGGGCTTGAGCCGGGTCTTGGAGAGGGGGAGGGGAAGCACCAAGGATAAGGAGATGTGTAAAGGCAAAAGGAGCAGTGGTGGGGGGGCAAAGACAGAATCCTGTGAAGCCATCTTGGGGAGTTTCCCAGAGCCTGATTATGGAGACCTGGCCCGCAATCTTCAATGCCCCAGGCCTGCAGGTGATTCTAGAATTCAAAGGAGGGCAGATGATTGTAGCCCAGGCACCCTCCTTACAGTGGTGATCCCCCTTGTCCATGCCCTCCCATAAGCCCGGGGTAAGCTTTCTACAGTGGATGGGACCCTCCCTACTTTGCAGGAGATTGTAGAGACTTGCCAAATCCCTGTGGCCAAGAAAAGGTAGGACCTGACCTTGAATCTGGCCTCTTTGTCTCCTTTTCCATCATCCTTCTAGTCAGGGAGACCCTGAAGGTGCTGACTTAGGGGAGGTAATGCCCTACCAGGGGTCATTTAGAAACACTGCAAGACCCACATTGTGAAGAGCAAGACTTTGGAGTCCAACCAACATGGATATGGATCCCAATTTCACCACCAGTGTGCTGTGTAACCTGGACGCAAACTACTTAACCTCTCTGAGCCTCAGTTTTCTCACCTGTAAAATGGAGATGATGATAGTATCTGCCTGGCTATGTTGTAGGGATTCAGTCAGATACACATGTAAACCGAACTGGTGCTTGGGCTGCAGGAAATACACTGTAGCTGTTACATTCATTGTGCTGTCTGTCAGGGGAGTTTATACATGTACCCAAGACACAGTGGGCCTGCGTTAGCCCAGTCCCATTTGAAGAAGACAGGGTTGTTTCTCAAGATGCCAGCATGGGTAACCTTGGTGGTGCCCAAAGGCTCTTTGTGCCTCAGTTTCTTCATCTGTAAAAGGAGTAGTGTTGTCTGACTGGTCCCTGGGAGATTCCTTCTCTCCAGAAGAACATTCTTCCCAAACTCCAGCAGGGGGAGCTGCTATCCAGAGAACGGCAACCAGTCCCTGCAAGAGAGTCCCCAAACAGAAGGGCACAGTGAAAGCAAACAAATCCCAAACCCAGTTCTCTGAGGCTCACAGACAGCAGAGGAAAGAGATGCCCACCAGTGCAACTTTTGAGTTCACAGAGGAATGGTTCAGAATCATGAGAAGATGGTTAAGGAGCCGGGAGGGTTTAACTTAAACACTGTCTTCAGATATAGAACAAGGGCTCTGACTTGAACGGTGTGATTCCCTGGTCCCATCTAGGACCTCAACAGTAGAGCTGTGTGCAAATAAAGTAGTAGTAGTGAGCCCCCTGTCCTGGGAAGCATTCAAGCTGAGGCTGCACATCCTCTCGTCCTGTTTGTTGGATGTGAATTAGACCAGATGACTTTGCCATTATCTTCCAATTCGAGTCTTGGCTCTAGCCAAAGCTTTTTTTTTTTTTTTGAGACAGTGTCTCAAGCTGTTGCCCTGGGTAGAGTGCTGTGGCATCACAGCTCACAACAACCTCAAACTCCTGGGCTTAAGCGATTCTCTTGCCTCAGCCTCCCAAGTAGCTGGGACTACAGGCACCTGCCACAATGCCTGGTTATTTTTTGGTTGTAGTTGTCATTGTTGTTTGGTAAGCCCGGGCTGGATTTGAACCCGCCAGCTCCAGCATATGTGGCTGGCACCCTAGCTCCTGAGCTACAGGCACTGAGCCCAAAGCTCTTATTTTTTAACTATTACTACACATTTCCCCCTGCTGTCTTGAGTCCGCTTCTGTAAAACTTTTAGGGTATGAGTTGGGGTCCCTATGATCAAGACTGAAGGCGAGAATGGGAACAGTGCAGGGACTCGGGAGAAGCCCTGCCCTGCACACAGCCTCACGTGACTGTGTTTAGTAATAAGGAAATCCTCAAGTGGCTTTTAAAAGATAATCCTCGATATCAACTTATTTTTGCTGTTGTCTTATGAATCAAAACAGAGCAGGGAAAGGGAAGCCTGTTAATTGAGCCTTCTGTGTAGGTGAGCTTCAGGTAATCAAAGAGGTCTGTAAGCTCTTAACGGCTGCTCCATGCCAGCACTGCAAGGGATGGAGGGTGATAGAAGATTGCTGAGCACTGAAGAGTTGGGGGGGGGGGGATCCAAAGCCTGCTGGAACAAATCCAAGAGGGTTTCCTCATGGGGAGAGCAGAATATAAATGGGGAAGGCTGCAGGGATCTTGACTCTTAACTAAACGCAGTGGCTTACACCTGTAATTCTAACACTCTGTGAGGCCAAGGCAGGAGGATCCCTTGAGCTCAAGAGTTTGAGACAAGCCTGAGCAAGAGGGAGACCCCATCTCTACTAAAAATAGAAAAATCAGCTGGGTATTATGGCAGGTGCCTATAGTCCCAGCTGCTTGGGAGGCTGAGGCAGGATGATAGCTTGAACCCAGGAATCTGAAGTTGCTGTGAGCTAGGCTGATCCCACCACACTTTAGCCTGGGGTAACAGACTGTCTCAAAATAAATAAATAATAAAAGCCCTTCTCCATTTTACCTGTTGCCTCAGTACTTGAGGGCATCTAGATGCCTTTCAGCTGACACACAGCTCCCTTAGAGAGCTTCTGGGAGGGTACGGGGGACCGTGGCCTGGGCTAAGGTGCAAAGGAGAGCAGGTATGTCTGGATGTGGCCCAGTGTGGGTCAGCAGGGAAGAGGGGCTCTTCTCAAGAGGAACTGTCTGTCCTGGTGTTCCCTCTGCTCATATTGCCCTCCTCTCCCTCAGGTGCTGGCCGTCGACTTGGACGAGGGCTTGAATGGCCTGGTGTCCTACCGCATGCAGGTGGGGATGCCCCGCATGGACTTCCTCATCAACAGCAGTAGCGGAGTGGTGGTCACCACCGCTGAGCTGGACCGCGAGCGCATCGCGGAGTACCAGCTGCGGGTAGTGGCCAGTGATGCGGGCACACCCACCAAGAGCTCCACCAGCACTCTCACCATCCGTGGTGAGCATAGGGGCACAGGCTGGGGGCAGGGTCCCATGTGGCAGGAGCCCACACTTGTGAGCACAGGGGTACAGGCTGGGGGCAGGGTCTCATGGGGCAGGAGCCCACACTGGTGAGCACAGGGGTACAGGCTGGGGGCAGGGTCCCATGGGGCGGGAGCCCACACTGCTGTCTGCCAGACTTGTGGGCACAGGCTCCTTTACTAATGAGGTGACCCCCTCAACTGGAGCCATTTGACACAGCAGACCCTTCCCTGTGTCCCCCAAGTTAAAATGGCAGCAGAACCTTTTCCCCACCTGGCCCCTGCCTTAAGTGTGCTAGAGTCCAGGGACAGTGAGCTGGACCCACTGCCAAGGTCTTCCTATCCTCTGATCCCAGCAACAGCAGAGGGGTTTGAGAAGGGGTTGGGACCCTTGGGTTCATGAGCAGGCAGGAGAGGCTGCACAGTCCTCTGTCCTCTTTAGAATGCCAGAGTCTTTGTTCATAGGTGTCAAGGAGACCTCCTCCCGCCGTGGGTGTGCAACGCCTGGGCTAGCAGTTAAAGGGCAGTGCTCTGGGCAGGGGCATCTGGGATTCCCAGACTCCCTAAGGTTCCTCACCCCCTTGGGGCTCTGCCTGTATTGGTGCAAGGATGGGGTACTGTTTCTTATCCACTCTGGATGTGTCTTTAATTTTCGGGAGCAGATGGGGACAAAAGGCCAGGAATAACCCCAGGGAAATAAGTGCAAAGCTTAACAGGCAAGAAGTGGCCTGTTCACTAGGCCTGTTCTGTCCCATCCTGGCTCCTGCCGGCCTGTGTGGGAAGGGCAATGGGAGTGGTTAGCCAGGGAGACGTAGAGTGGTAGGGATTAGAGGGAGCTAAGGTTCTCTCTCTTGGCTTTCCCAGGCTTGCCTGTGGGCTCCTCATGCCAGTGTGAGGACCCACTGATGATTGATAGGGAGTATGTCCGGTCTTAAAGAAGAGATGACCCAGGGCCTTTCTCCAAGGCTCAGCAGAAGCCATCAAATGAGCCCATTATTTCTCCCAGTGATATCTCGTAGAGTAGCCTCAGTGAGGTTGAGGGTCATTCCAATGTGAAGGCCGCCCTAAGCCTCATCTGCCTGAGGAGGAGGGGCCTGGCATGCAGAGCTGATAAATCAAATCTTTCCAGGAAATTAGACCGGGGGTGGGGGGGAATCTTCTAAGCCAGGGGAATCTCCTTTTTCTGAGACCTCATCACAAACTGGGGGTAGTGCTCCTAAAGACTCCAACCCCTCCAGTCTGTCACTGGGTGACTTTAGCAAGTCACTCGGCTGCTCTGAGCTCCCTTTTGCTCAGCACTGCCGTGTGTCTAAGAGTGCCTGCCTGTAAGGGAGCTGTGAGGGCTACTTGTGGTCCTGGATGGGAAGCACTTGGCGTGGGCTTGGCACATGGGGAGAGCTCACAAATGGTCACTGTCATCATCATCATCAGAACCACTGTCACTGTCTTTATTGTTGTCAAGCACATACTGGAGGGAAGCTCTGGGGTTTCCTCTCCTCCCTCTGACAGCTCAAGCAGCAAGAAGGCCCCAGGGAACAGGGACAGTAGAGGGTCTGGAGCTCTAGTCAGCTTGGTCCTGTCCCAGTGGGCATAGGCAGCCCTGGGCTCATGACCAGGAGGTGTTAACACACATGCCACTTGGAGCACATGGCTTAGAAATTTGTGATCTACTTGGTCTGGAGTCTGAGCCACTGCTACAGGCTGTGTGAGGCAGAATGAAGGCCAACCTTGCACACCTGTTCTGTACTGTAGTGCTGGACGTGAACGACGAGACGCCCACCTTCTTCCCGGCCACGTACAACGTGTCAGTGTCTGAGGACGTGCCACGTGACTTCCGGGTGGTCTGGCTGAACTGCACGGACAACGATGTGGGCCTCAATGCCGAGCTCAGCTACTTTATCACAGGTGCTGTCCTTGCCTCCACTCAAGCCTCTCAGGCCCCTGCCACAGAGCTAGATGATGTGGGGGCAGGTGAGGGTGGGAAGGAGGCCATGTTTCTACATCAGGCTCTAGCCCCTGCTGGTGCCTCCCTGAGGATTCGCTCTAGGCTTTTCCCAAGGGCTTTGCAGCTAGATCATGCTGTTCTAGCACCCTGGTGACCTCCTGAACCTGCTGGCTGCAGGGATGGGGAAGATATACCAAGATTCATTGTGGAGGGAGGTGGAACCAGTGCATCCTGCAGAGGAACCCTGACCACCACTGCCCCCTAAGTCAGGGTCATGAAGCAGTGACTAGAGGGATGTGGCCCGTTCTTCCCCAGAGATTCTTTACTCATGAGCAAAGGTCCCATCTGTTTAGAGGCAAATGTTGTAGATCCTCCTAAACGAAATGGTTTTAGCTAAAAAATGTTGAGTAGCTATCACCTAGAGAGTTGTGAAGGCAGATTATGAGGCCATGGCCATCAATTAGTGATGTCTGCCATAGTGGTAGGATTGGTAGATGGTGGCAAACATGTCATGCATTTGTCATTCCTGGATTTGAACGGTTTCTCAGCCTTTTTCAGTTCCTGATACATCACAGGTTCTGGGCAGGGAGGGGGGGAGTTTACTTTCCTCAATTGTCCTTTGGCTGTTTTATCAGCTCAGTCTTTGCTTTGTCTAAGACCTGCCTGTAACCACATCACACAAATGTTATATATGCCTGTGTGCCTGGACACATGTGCAGTGCACACACTAGCCTTCCTGACACCTCTCTCCTGAAGCAAAGAATCCTCCCTTACAGCCTATCCTTAGCTTGCTGTAGCCAACATGACTTTCCAGCCCTTTGCCTCCTTCCCTCCTTCCCCTTCCCTAAAGGGATCTAGTACCCTCAGGCCAGCTCCTCACAGTCTGGCCCACAAGTTGGGCCTAGAAAATGCTTAATTACCAAGATCCCTCATATGGCACCAGCCCTGTGGCTCAGCTACCAGTACTACTTGCATCTTAGTCCCAAAGAGCGAGATTGTGTCTCTTGCAGATGGTACTTCAGAAACTGGGGAACAGTGGAGGTTTGGGGTCATGGGTCTTTCCCCAGGGGCAAATAAGTAGGGACAAAGGAGTACATGGAAGCCCTCAGATGACTTCCCAGCACCCCAAATTGGCAGGTTCCTGCCGACCTGCTCAGAGCCCTCCCGGATTCCCAGAGCATACATTCTGCAAGGAGCGGAGCAGAGTCCGGGCCCACACCCCAGACCCAATGCAGTGCCACCATCTGCTGCCCAGAATGCCGCAGTGCCCACCCCCTGGTGGGAGAGGGGTCCTTTGCTGGCTTCCATGCACCCTGGAGAGGAAACCCTTGCATTTCTATCTGTCCCCAAACTCAGGAAGATTCAGTGGCACCAGTCTCCTGTCCACCTGCCTTTATGTTTCCCTCCGTGGAGCTTCCATGTGTCCCTACTCTGAGGGCTCTGGTCCTCAGCACAGGCCTCCCCAGGTCCAAGATGAGGGGCCTGGAGAATGCTTAGCTGACCCCAAAGTCCCAGCTTAGGCGAACTGCTCAGATACTTCTGCAGGGCAGATGGGGAGTGGAGTGGTGGAGAGCACAGGCTCGGGAATCCGCACATGAGGGAAACCCAGAGCAGCGCAGAAACCTCACTAGAGATCGTTGCTTCTCTCCATGAGGTGGCAATTAAATGAAGTTGTCCACACAAAGTGCCTGGTACACAGCAGGTGCTCAGTAAATGTTACATACTGGATGTCTACGCATCCAGCACCCCCGCCTGAGTCCACACTGTCCACGCCCTCACAGCAGTGCACTCCTGGGCCACCTCTGGTGGATGCCAGCTCAGGAGCAGGGTTGGGGAGCCAACCCCCTTTCCCTGGCCAGGAGCTATCTCCCAGCCCAAAGCTTCTGTTTTGCCCACAGGTGGAAATGTGGATGGGAAGTTCAGCGTGGGCTACCGCGACGCCGTTGTGAGGACAGTGGTGAACCTGGACCGGGAGACCACAGCTGCATACACGCTCATTCTGGAGGCCATCGGTATGTTCCAGGCTGCCCCACATATCACCAACATGGCAATTCTGGGCAGAGTTGCATCACACGGGGTACCTTCCAGGAGCCAGGCCCTGAGCCAGAGGCTAAACTCTGCCCTAATGCCAGTGGAGAACCAGACACTCACCAAATATTACCAAGCACTTGGTGAGCATGAGGCCTGCTCCTCAGTGCTACATGTGAGAGGCTGGGGTGGCAAGGCCAGGGCTACATCGGAGAATCACGTGCAAACTGATCACTGCAAAAGCAAGCAAAACAAAGTAGAAAGAGAGAAGGATGACATAAGGATATTGGGCAGCCATGAAAAAGATGGAGACTTTACAACTTTTGTATTAACCTGGATAGAGTTAGAGAATATTCTCTTCAGTAAAGTATCACAAGAATGGAAAAGCAAGTATCCAAGGTTAATGTGAAGCTGGTAGACGAACTCTTGCCCCCACAAGAGAAAAACTCAACTCAATTCAAGTTGGAGGGGGAGGAGAGAGAGGAGGAAAGGGGAAGGGAGGAGACTTGGTGTGCTCTCGCCTAATGGGCACAATGTAAGGGTACACGGCGCGCCTCCTCGGGGACACAACTATAATAGGGGCCATATCTAACAAACACAAACGTTGTAGCCTAATTGTTTGTACCCTCACATTAATCTGAATTTTTTTAAAAGAAAGTATTGCGCAGAAAAGTGATGGAAACATGGAGGGGAGAATTCAAAGAAGGCTTCCTGGAGGAAGTGGCATCAGGAGTGCCCTTGAATCATTAGAACTCCTAGGTACAAGTTAAAAAATAAAATAACCTGACTTCAGCAATATGGGATCACAAACCAGTCCGTTGGGAGATCTGGCTTCAGGTATGACTGGATTCAGGCTCCATTCTCTGCAGTGGCTGGCTCTGGCTCCCACGTGTCAGCTTTATTCTCTGCCTCATGTGGTGGCAAATCGTTACCACAGCCCCACCTTTCCATCCTCTCAGGTTCAGGTGCAGCAGCCGGGAAGCAGTCTCCCCACAGAAGCCCTCAGAATAGCTCTGATTACTTCTGTCTTGGCCCCATGCCTGTCCCTGAACCCCTCACTGTGGCCGAGAAGTGGGAAGGGCTGGTTCATTAGGCCTAAGTCACATGCCCATCTCTGAAGCTGCCCACAATCCCAGGCTTCAGAGTTGGGAAGGGAAGGTCCTCAGGGGGACATTCGGGCATGACCTTCCAGGAGAGGGCAGGGCAATGCTGATGGGTAGAAACAAGGGATGACAAGTACAGCCTTGAAGACCAAGTGAGGTTTCAGCGCGTAGAGAAGCAGGGAGAGTGCTTCAGGCACAGGCACCAGCCCATGCAGGGGCCTGGAGGTGGGACAGAACCGTGTGTGTCTGTGTGTGGGTCTGAGGAAGCGCACGCATGCGTGCACCTATATTCTCTTACGTAGCATCTGGCCTATGGTGTGGCCTACACTGGGGAGGGGAAAGCTGTGACCAGGAAGGGCTGGGTCATGGAGGCCTAAATGTTGGGCTAGAAGTTGATGTCTTTGGTCTTCAGACATCAGGGAGCTCTTGAGGTCTCTGGAGGGCAAGGGCGTGATGAGGCCTGGGTACCCTCAGTGCCCTGGCCCTCCCTAGAGCACTGATTTCAGGATTTGAGGTGAGCTCTGAGTGAGAATGATGAGCTTCTCTCTGCCTCACTCTTCCCAACCATCAGTGTGCCTCCCAGCCCTCTCATACTCAGATGCCTCTGCCCTCCGCCCTGCTCTCCTTTCAGGCCGGGGTGGTCACCACACCCTCTGAAGACCTGTCATCCCTTCAGGTCCACCATTTGCTTCGGGCATTGGCTGGCAAGAGGAGGGGGCCCCAGCTCAGTCCTCCCACAGGGTCCCCCAGCTCACACTTATCCCAGCCAGAGCAAGGGAACAGGACCTCAGCAGGCTGGAGGCTGGTCTGGACAGGAGCTTAGGAGGGCAAGAGGACCTCCCCCAGATGGGGACAGCACTCCAGCATGTGGTCAGCTGGCCCAGGGAAGATAGTGGAGTCATTCCTCATCCCCAGCCAACTCCAGCTGCCTGTGCTCCTCCTTGGGGCGACCGTTCTTGCCTGGACATGCAGCACTGGGCACCAGCTCCTTCCTCCAGGGAGGACAAGCCAAGAGCTGCCCCTGGGGCTGCACCAGGGCTCCTGTCCCCAGCACCTCCCTAGCCCTGAGAGGGTCCTGCATGGAATTGGAGGAGCAGAGTCCCTGGATACCTCAGACTTAGATACCAAGCAGGGCCCATGTCCCTAAACGCAGAGGACCCTCAGGCCAGATCTCTCCCTCAGGCATGTTCGTTTGACCCACCCATTGTTTTTTGTTGTTGTTGTTGTTGTTGTTGTTTTTTGAGACAGAGTCTCAAACTGTTGCCCTAGGTAGAGTGCTGTGACATCACAGCTCACAGCAACCTCCAACTCTTGGGCTTAAACACTTCTCTTGCCTCAGTCTCCCAGTAGCTGGGACTACAGGAGCCTGCCACAACACCTGGCTATATATATATATATATATATTTTTTTTTTTTTTTTTTTTTTTTTTTTTTGTAGTTGTCATTGTTGTTTGGCAGGCCCCAGGCTGGATTCAAACCCACCAGCTCTGGTGTATGTGGCTGGCACCCTAGCCGTTTGAGCTGCAAGTGCTGAGCTTGACCCACCCAGTGTTTTATAAGGATTGATAATTAGTTGTGAACATTTAAAAATCAGGAGACATTATTTAAAAGTCCAGAGGTTAGGCCAGGTGTGGTTGCTTACCCCTGTAATCCCAGCACTCTGAGAGGCCAAAGTGGGTGGGTTTGCCTGAGCTCACCAGTTCGAGACAAGCCTGAGCTAGATTTTCCTCTAAAAATAGCTGGGTGTTGTGACAGGCACCTGTAGTTCCAGCTACTTGGGAGGCTGAGGCAAGAGAATCGCTTGAACCCAGGAGTCTGAGGTTGCTGTGAGCTATGACACCATGGCATTCTACTGGGGTAACAAAGTGAAACTCAGTCCAAAAAAAAAGTTCAGATATTCAATTTCTCTTGAAAAATCAGAAGATCTGGTTCCCTGAGCCCACATTCTATAGACTGGAACAGAGGACAGCTGCCCCTTCAGGTGGGCATACCAGGTGGGTACCTTACCCACCTGGTCTGAGTGGCATTTTGCTCTTACTACCTGTATCCATTTCCTAAGTTTGTCCTAACAAATTACCACTAACTCGGTGGCTTAAAATAACAGAAATTTATTCTCTAATGGTTGTGGAAGCCAGAAGTTCAAAATCAGGGTGTCAGCAGGGCTGCCTTTCCTCCCGGGAGAATCCTTCTTTGACTCTCGCAGCTTCTGTGTCTGGGGCTCCCTGGCTGGAGCTGGGTCCATGAGCCCAAGTCTCTGCCTCCATCTTCACGTAGCTTCCCTCTGTCTCATATCTCCCCCTGCCTTTCTCTTGTAAGGACCCTTGTCATTGGATCTATGGCCCAGGATGATCTCTTCTCAAAATATTTAATACAATTACATCCTCAAAGGCCCCTTTTCCAAATAAATTAAGATTTATAGGTTCCCACGGATTTGAGATGGGTATATCTTTTGGGGGAGCTACCGTTCAATCCCCCTGAGTGCCTTAGTTGCCTTCTCTGTAAAGTGAGGGTGAGAATGATGGTGCCTACTGCACCTGGTTATAGAATGAAAGGAGGCAATGGCCTTACCTAAGTGTCAGATACTGTTAATGTTATTCTTGCCTAAAAAGAAAAAGGCCAGGGTGGGTGGGATGCATGGAGTGTGGTCAGGCTTAGAATCCTGGCCCTTGGGCATCCTCTAACACCTGTCTTCCTCCAACTTCCACAGACAACGGCCCCGTGGGGAAGCGACGCACAGGCACAGCTACCGTGTTTGTTACTGTCCTGGATGTGAATGACAACAGGCCCATCTTTCTGCAGAGCAGCTATGAAGCCAGCGTCCCTGAGGACATCCCTGAGGGCCACAGCATTGTGCAGGCAGGTGGCCCATGCCCCCCTAGGGCACATGGCAGGCTGGGAGCAGGCAAGGCCACACTCAGCTCTGAGAGCATCTGCTCCGTGGCATCGTGGTGAGGAGGGACAGGTGCTATCCTGTGCTGGGTGAGGACCAAGGCAGGCCTGTTCTGAAAGTAGCTGGTGCTATGAGAGAAGAGGGACTCAGGGAGAGTGGGTCCCAGGTTGTGCAGCTGAGGCCAGAGCCCTGGCTCCTCACAAGCAGAAGGAAGGCCTTGGCCTCTCTCCCCACAGCCCTTTCTGCAATACCCACCCCACCCAGAGGGCCTTTCAGAGCAGGGAGGAGAGATGTCACATTTTCCCGGAAAGGAGTTGGGGAGAGAGCCAGGGCCCAGTGAGGCCCAGAACAGAGCCGCTTTTACAGGGCCTTTGGCTGAGGCTCCCTCTTAGGAAATAAATAGGCACTAGAAGAAAGGACTGCTTTGCCCAGGGAGCAGAGGCAACAGCTCAGAGGCTCAGAGAAAGGCAGGGGAGGACCCTGAAGCCGGTGCCCTCTCCCACTCTGGATGCTAGGAATGAATACTTTGCCACCAGCCTGGGGGTTTCCGACTTGGAGGCTGAGCCAAACATTGCAGATCTGGACCTGCCTGCTGAGCGTGTGCCTACCTCCTGCATCGGGACCCGGAGGAGGCAGGAAAGGGCTTGGGAGCAGGGGCTGACTCCCAGAAGCACAGAGAAACCAGAAAGCCCGAGGATTTGCAAGAGT
The DNA here is from genome assembly GCA_963574355.1 of Loris lydekkerianus. NCBI lineage: Eukaryota > Metazoa > Chordata > Mammalia > Primates > Lorisidae > Loris > Loris lydekkerianus. Next base: position 17,040 of record CAUYPK010009532.1, read on the forward strand.
GTGGTAGCTGGTTTCAGAAGGAGAAAGGAGTGTTCTCTCCTCTAGATCTAAGCTCAGGAGACATGGAGAGCCTCTGCCCCATAAAGCTGTGGGGCCCCACCACTGGCTTACTGGCAGTGCCCCAGGATCAGTAGCCTGCCCAAGCTGGGGGCACCACGAGACCTTTGAGAGCTCCCCTTCCTATCCCAGCTTTTCCTTCTTTCTGCTCCTTCAGTCACCTCCAACCTCCAAGAAGAAAATCCTAGTGGTAGGTAGGCCACTGGCCAGGAGTGGGTGACGATAGTCTGAATTCAGCCAGGGATATTTCAGGAAGGCTCTGGGGGAAGCAAACCAGGAAGAGGTTAAAAGCAGAAAGGGAAGAGGAACAACACCTCTGGGGAAGAGGCCTGTCCCACTTTCTAATCCGCAAAGAACTGGTTTCTATTTACACAATTCTACTTGGCCTGAAATCCTAGAGTCTATGAGTAAGGTAGGGCAGCCTTATCCCCCCATTTCCTGGGGAGAGATTCATGGTTTAGGAGTGACTGTGAGTCACCAAGGCCCTGTGAGTAAGTTTCTTGCCCAGCTAGACTTGCTCTTTGATTTCAGATCCACCTGGAGGGAAGGCACAGTGGGCCTCTCAAAAAGGGCCTGCTTGGGTAGAAATCTTCTTTCTAGGGGCATCTAAGGGAAGAAGAGGCTCCATGTTGTGCAGGCTTTCACTAGGACTCCTGCTCTGGGGGGCAGGGAACCCAGGCTGGGCCACTGTCATTCAGCAGACAAGGACCCCTTACGTCCACGCCTGGAGCTGGGGAAGCAAAGCAAGGCCTGAGGCAAGGTCTGACCCTCTGCTGGCGCCCCTCCCAGGCTTGTAGAAAAGAGCACACATAGACAAGAGTGATCCACACCTTCCCCAGAGAGGTGGGAAAGAATAAGGGCGGTTTAGCTGGAGGGCAAACAGGGCTTCACGGAGTGGGTGCCGTGTGAGGCATAAGCAAAGGGGAGGACAGGTAGTTCAGTTTGGCTGCAGTCATAGGTCAAGATGAGACTAGGAAGATAATTTAGAGCCAGCTGCCAGAGGGTACTGCACCCTAGGCTAAGGAAATCTGATTATGTCCAGTTAGCCTTAGGGAGCTAGTGAAGGTTTTAGAGATGGGGAGTGGCAAAACCAGAGCTCACTCATAGAGATGACTTGGCTGGCTGTACTATGGGTCACAGGCGGGTGACACTCTAGGCCAGGGCAGCTCCAAGCTAGGGCCCTGGCCAGCTAGCTCTCTGAGACAAGAGCTAGGCAGATCAGGCGCTACTCTGCCCACTCTCCAAATCTGGGACCCAATGAAAGCATTTGACCCTGAACTTTGGAGAAGAGATGAAGGTTTGGGACTCTGAGAAATCTCCCCGGGGATGAGATTGCTTTGATAGGTAGCCAGTCAGTGAAGCAATCACCAAAAACAGCATACCCAGTGTGGTCTAGGTTCAAGTTCCTGCAGGTGTCCAGGAGAGTTCTGGACCATCCCAGCCCTTGGGTTGAGGCATGGAGCCTCTGTGATGTGTCTTCAGAGCCCAGCTGGTATCCCTTCCAGCTGCTAGCAGTGCCCTGCCTCTTGCCACTCTGTCACAGGACCAGCTCTGGCCTCTGAAACCAGCCTCTGAACCCATCCTCAGCCCCTTCCTGACACATTCTGCCATGGACACCTTGAAGGGGGCCCATAGAGCCTGCTGCCAGCATTGTGATCTGGTGGCTTCCTTCTTTCCCCTGCTTCTCACTGTTGTCCAGGCATCTGATCCACCAGGACCATGGTGGCGGCTCCCACACATTACCAGGAAGATGCTGGCAGTGCCCAGCAAGTCCAAAGAGAGAAGTCCAGGGGTTCCCTCTTGGCACAGAGTCAGCACAGGTGATGGGACAGTACCTTGCTCTCTGCATAGGCTGAGTATTCCACTTGGTTGAAGGAAATCTGTGGTCATTGGCAACTCCTCTGGCTGGGCTTTGGCACCTGGAGGGAAGGCAGGGCTTCTTGGGGAGTGGGTATGCTGCTTCCAGGAGGTGGTTGATGCCTGGTTGCCAGAAAGGGGCCCTGAGGAGCCCCAGGTTGTATCCTGTGGATCCTCAGGCCAAGGGCCCAGATTGCTATGGGCGCTCATCCCTTGGTCCAGGGCTCTTTTAGCAAGCAGCAGCTAGGAGGTCTACAGAGAGGAAGGTACTCTTTAGGAGGCCCTCTCTGGGAAAGGGCACCAGCTTGGACACACAGGAAACCACTGGGGGTGAGTGTGTGGCCCAGATTGCTTGAGCCATTGTCTTCCTGAAGTGGCAGGCTCCATCTGAGGCAGGAAGATCTGCAGGTGGACCTGGGGAGGGAGGTGGTGTATGCGGAAACCTGTCACATCTTGGTAGATTCTGTGCAGTCATAGTCGCTGTGGTTCTCATCGCAGCCCGACACAGGGCATCGAGGGGCAGCAGGCCTGCCACGGCGGAAGCTGTGCAGGGAGCAGCGCAGTGAGCCAAGGCGCTTCCAGAGCCGGAGCTGGGGCTCGCTGGGGCTCCCAGGGTGGTGAGGCATGCACTCTTGAGCCCTGCGGTGGCTCGGGTCCAGTGCAGCCGGCTTGCAGAGCATCATGAACAGCAGACAGCTGGCCAGCAGGAGAAAGATGCAGGCCAGGGCAATGAGCACCGGGAGGGGGTCAGCTACCTGCGCAGGGGGTCCTGGAGTGACCAGAGCTGAGAGGAAGGTGAGGGGCTTGGTGACCGGGGAGCTGGTGAGGCTGGGGCCCTCTGTGCTCATGGCTCCTGCAATAGCAACAGGACAGAAGCTCAGAGCAGATCAGCTGGACCTGGGGTAAGGGAGGGAGGGGAGACTCCTGGGAGCATTGATGGAGCTGATACTGTTCAACTAGATAGCCTCATGGTCATATTGCAGGTTAGGACAACAGGGCCCAGAGAGGTGACAAGTCCAAGTGCACATACCCTGCTGATTAAGTGGTAGGGCTGGACCTGAGCTCAGGTCCTCTTTGTGCTCCACCCCGACCCCCACTCATCTGCCTGGGAGGAGATAAGAGGCAATAACTTTCAGCATTTTCACATCATTCTCATAAATTACCATAGAGTCTTAGGCCTGAAAACTTGAGATCGAGGACCAGCTCCATCAGTAATTTGCTCTTTGACCAGAAGTGAGCCTTAGACGGTAGGGACCCTAGCAACTGTCTAATGTCACGTCTGCAAACTAGGCCCCATCAGGTGTATTTCACTGGGTCCTTGCAGTGTTTTTATAAATTTAATTGTGAATATTAAAGGAAAAGAAAGATTTCACATAAATATCTGGATGCCTAGCCTCTCTTACAATGTCAGAATTTCACCACTGGCAACATCAGCCTGTGTTCCTGGCTGATCCCAGTAGCAGCTGCCCGAGTAGACACAGGGTCCTGGCCCAATTCACCATGCCTCTCCAAAGGCCCACCACATACCTTATTGTTACCAGTCTGGCCCAGTGGGCATTCCTTATTGCTGCCTTCCAATGTAAACCAACCTGCTCTCATGACAGGTAGAGAAACTGAGGCCCAAACAGGGGAGAGCTAAGCCCAACCCACATTGTGAGCCAATGACTCCTAACTCCTAAATCCATAGCCTTTCTACCCTCCTGGCCCCAGCCCTCTCTCTGAGCTCAGTGAACTGCTCTGGGGACAGGTAGGAAATAAGCCCCAAGGACTTAACAAGGCATAAGTCACCTGACAGGGCATTTCTATTATGACTTAAGATCATCCCGTTAGAGAGATCACAGCAGATGTTCTTGTAGATGAGAATTTAGGCTGAGCTTTTGGTGGAATATGTCTGGGGCTCTAAATAAAAATGCTTGCAGAGCCTGGCCGGCAGATAATGCATGACCGGGGCGACAGTTGGGCAGCACCACCTGGAGAGTGCTTGCTGGCTGGGCCCCCTCAAGGACGTGGAGGGGCCTACCCCAACCCGATGGTGCCAGTGCTGGAATGCAGGCCCAGTGGAGTTGGCTTTGCCAGTTTCCCAAGAGAAGCTGAAACCTAGAAGTTGTAGGCAAATGTTTCTCATGTTTAAGTATTGGCAACTAATTCAAAATAAGTCAAGAAAGAAGGGGAGAAGAGAGACTGCAAAGTCTAAATAAACTTCAAATGAATTTTCAAATATGTGAAACCCTACACAGGCCCAGCGAGACCATAAGCAGTCTACATGGAGCTTGAAGGGCAGCATTTGTGATCTTGAGTTCTACTAACACAGCACAGGGAATCCCAAGAGGATAAAAGCACAAAAAAATAAATACTTCTCTTTGACCTTGGAGTCTTTCAGGAGGCTGGGCTACAGCAGATTTTCCTTCTTCCCGGCTTGCTGCTCAGCCTCCCTCACAGTTGACTTGCTAGCACCGAAGCCCACTTGGCAGGGGAAGAGGCCTCAAGTCATGCCAGGCTCTGCGCATAAGCTATAGGGAATCCCTGTTGCCAGGTGGTGAGGAGGGGAGCCAGCTGTCCAGTCCTCCACCCCAGGGAGCCCCCAAGCCCACCCCAGGCACTCACCAGCAGCCGCAGGTCCTAACTCCTTTCTCCTGGGGCCCAGCAACTGAGGGCATCCAGGGTGCCCCACCTCCCACCCAGTCGCTACCACCACCCCTCCCAGCATTTCTAGACAGAAAATGACCCCTCCCAGCTGGAAACTTTGATGCCCGTCTAGTTGCCCAAGGTCCTGCCTTTCAGGCATCAGGCCTAGGGAGCACTCTGGCTGGGCAGCTGGACATGAGCTGGCTTTTCCTTAAGTCTGAGCAGGGCGGAGGGATGGGGTGTGCCCACTGCCATCTCCCATGGGGAGAAATCGCCATCTATCCTGCCCTGGGCAGTGCTTGGCTGTGAGGAAGAAACAGGCAGTCTGAAATGGGAGATGCCTCATTCCTACTAGTTTTGACATTATTTCAGGCCCTTCACATGGATCTGGAGACCCTGTCAGCCTAGCAAAGAGGGTCTAGGCTTCACACCTTGGGGTCTGATTTAATAAAAAGATAAGTGGAATTGTCATTAGCATCTGAGTAGTTCCTGTGGCAGCAAAAATTTCCAAAGTGCTTGAAAACAGCAAGACACCCTCCCTGGAGCATAGGACAATTTCATCAGCCAAAGGCCCTGATGCTGTTTGCAATCCAGCCACCCAGGACCAGCTGGTTCTGGGCAAAGGAGCTCTCCACGAGACCAAGGCTAGGAATTATCTCGAGACCCTGCTCTGGACATATCTCTGTAAGCTCAGTCTAGAACCTTCTTTCTTCTCTGCTTAGGGCAGAGAAGAGTATTGTGTGGCCTCAGGCTAGCCACTGCCCCTTGCTGGACCTTGTTTCCACCCTCTGCAGAACCAAAGGGGCTTGCCCAGGTCTGGGCACACCCTCACATCCTCCCCAGAGTTCCCCAGCAAGGTTCTCACCCGCACTTCCTTCACAGAGTCTTCTTCTCCAGTCCCCCAACCACTGACCTCAGAGCCAGCCCTCAGCAATCCTGAGCTCGGTGGAGTGGTTTTCTCAGTTGTGTCCAAGGGAGGCCTCAGGAGTGCTGGGTGCTGCCTGTGACCCCAGCCCTGCCCTGGCCTTTGCTGTGGCCTGCACCCTTCAGTCAGCCAGGCCCAGCAGAGTGGACCTTCTTTCCGCGTTCTCCAGCTGGACCTGCCCTGCCTTGGGGAGAGGACATCCAAGAGGGTAGGGATGGCAGCTAGGCGGGGAGAGGGGGGAGGGGGCTGTCTAGAGGAGCAGGGGCTCCTGAGCCTTCCCACGGCCTTGGTCTCTCTCTCCAGCTTGTCTCCTTGGAGCCCTCTTGGGCGAGAGGCACCGAGGGGATGCAGGGGAGGATTTTACTGCCTCCTGAGGCCCCTTGGCTCTCACCTTCCCCCGTCAAAAGCTTAAATGGTATGGTCGGCAGCAGCCAGCAGGCTTCTATTCAGTGCCTGCCAACCTGCAGGTTACTGGGGAGAAGGCCACAGCTGCACGACCAGAGGGGGACAGGCATAGTGATGGGCCCTGGCAGCCCCTGAGGCCCCTCTTCTTCCAGGCTTCTTCCTCCATCCCTCAGCAAAGCATTTTCCCTTTGAAGGCCTCTGGCTGCAGAAGTGAGGACTGAGAGGCATTTGAAGGTCAGTTGCCGAGGCGATCACAGGGTAGAAAGCACAGGCCTAAGGGACAACCGAGGCTATGCTCCTTACAGTTTGGGTGGGCCATGGGAGACGCTCAGTGGAGTTCCTCCACATGCCCCCCTCACACTCACACACATTGATCTTGCATACACTCTCACACTTGTGCACACTCACACACATTTGCATGTGCACACTCTCACACTCGCCTCACCCAGCCTCCTTTCTCCCCAAAGCCAGCAGTCAGATGTCTGCGTAGGAGTTCACATCTTGAGACCCTTCCCTGTCAGGGATCTCCAGGCTCCCAGAAGTACAACACGAGCCAGGAACTGTGGTGTGTGACCAACCCCCTTTCTAGGAGTTCCAGTTCGTGGTGTTTAGCTATCCACTCCTTCCCTTGACCAAAGAATGAGACACTGTCTACCCACTCCAAAATGAGATGGGATGGGAGCTTTCCTGTGGACTGTTAGAGCCCCAGAGAGCCTTAGGGTCATCTAAATTCAGCTCCCTTCTCGGGTGATAAAACTGAAGTCCAAAAAGGTGTAGCCTGCCCAGCATTATCCACAGTTAGTGCTGGGGGATCTGGTACTTTCTCTTACCCTGGGTGGCAGGTGTCTGGTGCTGAGAATAAGTGGCATCCAGCCTACAGGTATCCCCACTCCCCAGAGCCCACACTGGGATTCCTGCCTTTGCTGCTCTCAATTCCTCAAACTGATGGACCACCTCATCTATGGCCTCTGAGATGGCAGAAAGCAAAACTTCCAGGGCAATGCAGGCTTCTGAGGGAGGGAGGCATCCAGGAACTCTCCCCACGGGTAGACATTCAAGGGCATGCCCTGGGCAGCTTGGCTCTTTCCTGTCCTGTTCCTGTCCAGATCTTGACTGTGGAAGTACCCCACAAAATCCCTCCACTTTCCAGCTCTTAGGATTTCTTGGGGAAAGGGGAGAGAAGAACTCACAGCAAGGGGCAACCCCACCATCCCCAACTCTGCTGTATATCAAGAGGGCCTCCCTGGAGAAGGCAGCATAACTCATGTCAAACCTTTACCACCTAGCCCAGTGCCGGGCACCAGTTGAGATAATTTGCAGGATGACTTCTCATCATTCTATCAATACTTCAAGGTTGGTTAGGCATTGTGCTCAGTCAACTGATGAGGAAACTGAGGCTCAAGGAGTCAAGTGCTTACCCATGGTCCCATGGCCAGTAAGTGACAAAGCCTGGGTTCAGGCTTGGATGTGCCAGATCCAGAGCCCTTGTTCTTTTGCTTCAGCTTACTTGCCCTACCCTGCACCACCAGCTGGTTTCAGAACCTTTAGACACACTTCCCCTGGTCCTTGGCTGTCCACTGAGTTGGACCAGGCCCATGCCTGCTGCCAGGCTCATTGTTCTCACGCTGGCCCTCACCTGTCACATCTGTGCTGCACATTATGGCAAGGCACCACCTTCCCTTGTGCTATGTATTGAGGCCCTTGTTCCCGCTCATGCTGCCAGACCCCTCTGCTGTGTCCTAGCACGGGCCCTTCACTGCACACAGATGGGGGGCCCAGTCCCTTGCTCAACCCCTCAGCAGCCTCTGCTTTTGCTCATGTTCCCAGCCTGAATATTCTCCCCAACCTTCTCTACTAAGCCAGATCCTCCCTGTCCCTCCAAACTTATCTCCTTCCTTTGGAAACCTTTCACTAACAGAAACCTGTCCCCCTCTTCTCTGGAAGTTTGTCCAATGGGTGAAGATAAGAATGCCTGTATTAGGGCTCTAGATGGCAAGAAACAAAAACCCAACTCACATTATCTTGGGCAAAAGGAGAAATGTACTGGAGCAATACTGGGAGCCCCACAGGACTAGAGGGAAAATCACACAGGGGAAGAGAGGTGCAACTCAGCTTCTGGGGTAACTGGGACCTGGGACCCAAACACTGCAGTGGCCTGTGCTGTGTGTGCCTTTCATCAGTACTCACCGAATGTCAGAGATCTGCTATTAAGTCTTTCACATATTTACTTAACAAATACTATTTGGCCCTACTGTGCACCAGGGTTGTTTGTTCTAGAGAGTATGCATATAGCAGTGCATAGCAGAGCGCTCCCTTTCAGAAGGGTAAGTGGTAAAGGTATGGTGTATCAGGAGGTAATGGGGGTAGGGAAGATCAGAATATTGGAGCTACAGTTTCATGTACAGTGTCAGGGAGGACCGTATGAGTGAAGGAGATGAAGGAGCATGCAAATATCTGGAGAGAGAACTGGCTGGGCAGAGGAACCAGCCAGGACAAAAGCCCTAAGGCTGCCATGCACCTGGTGTACAAGAAATAGCAAGAGGCCCTGCATGGTGGCTCACACCTGTAATCCCAGCACTCCGGGAGGCCGAGGCAGGTGGATTGCTTGAGTTCAGGAGTTTAAGAACAGCCTGAGCAAGAGTGAGACCCCCCAATCTCTAAAAATAGCTGGGCATTGTGGTGGACACCTGTAGTCCCAGCTACTTGGGAGGCTGAGGCAAGAGAATCACTTGATTCCAAGAGTTTGAGGGTGCTGTGAGCTATGACACCACACCACTCTACTGAGGGTGAAAAAGTAAGACTCTGTCTCAAAAAAAGAAAAATAGTAAGGAGCTCAGGGTGGCTAGGACAGAGTTAGTGCGGAAAGAGTGGTGAAGATGAACTTAGAGAGGCCGGGGCAGGGGGTGTTGACATGAATCTTACTGCTAGAAAGATGGACTCGCTCTCTATGGGCCCCAGATCAGCAGTCCCAGAGAAGGTTGTGATCGACTCAGCTTTGGTCAGGCACTTACTCCTGGACCGATCCCCTCTGGTCCTAACCGTGGATTCAGTAAGAAAATGGCAGCTCCAGGGCATACTATAGGGTTGAGGTGAGAGGTAGAGAGAAGACAGGGGCAGACCCAGAAGAGGTGGGAGTGTGCAGGGCCTTGCAAAGTAATTCGCTACAAGTCATCCTGCATGACATATCATGGCCAGGGAGTCCCAGGCCTCTTTCTGTACCCCTTACAGGGGTGCTCTTGGCTTGTTCCAGGTGTGCAGTAGGTAGAATAAGTATTCAGTTTGGCTTGACAGGACTCACACTGGGGCTAGCTGTGGTTCTGCCAATAGCCTCAAGGTCAGAGGCTATTGTTAAAAAGAGCTGAGCGCAGGGCAAGGTCTCAGAATGAACACACCCTGAAGTCCCACCAGAGACAACACATAAGCCTGAGGTACTGCCAAGCAAGCCAGGAAGATCTGAAACTAGACTAGAGTGATGGTGTGCATGAATGAAGGTAGAACTGTAACTGGGGGGAGGGCTCTGGGCTTCCACAGAGTGACCATCACAGAACACAGTGCCCAGCTGGGACCCAGTATGGCCAGAATGGCATCAGGCCACGGAAGTGTGGGCAAGAAGCAGCCATTCAATCTAGCCACCTTCGGTGAGGCTTCTGCTGTCAAAGCCTGGCAGCCAGGGAATTGTGGAGATGCAGGACAACCTGTTCAGGCTGGGTCCAGCAAGCTACAACACCAGCATCCGCCTCTTGTCCTCCCCGAGAACCTGGAGGAGGGTCAGGGAGCAGAGTTGGCCCTGGACAGGCAGTATGGGGCCATCACAGTCAGACATCCTCACGGGGATGAGAAAGACACACATGTCCCCCTCGTTTCCACACCCCCAGCCACTGGGGATACCAGAGGTTTTGGCAGGACATGGTAGGATAAAGTGGAGGGAGGGAAAAGGGCTCCACAAACCTCTTCTCTCCCTGCCAGGTGGAATTCAAAAAGTAACTCCAATGTCCCATTCTCCCTCAGCTGAAGGCCACAGATGCAGACGAAGGCGAGTTTGGGCGCGTTTGGTACCGCATCCTCCATGGTAAGTGGGGCTGCCCCAGCGTGGGGGGCCCGCCCTCCTGCCTTGGGGAGGGCAGAGCTTCTCCGGCGCTCCAGCACTGGAAGGTGAGCCCCAGGAAGCCCCAAGGGCTGTACCCATGGGGCAGAGCCAGAGAGAAGAATAGGGAAATTCTCCACTTATTTGACCACAGTGGGTGTATGTTAAGTGAGGGTGCTGCGTCTGATTGCCATGCTTCCGAAGTCCCTCGTGTCCCACAGCGCTTCCCAAAGCCATCACCCTGACAGAGGGGGCCTTGAACACCAGGAAAGTGCCCCAGTGAGCACTCCAGGGACTGAGGGGGTTGGTCCAACCAGAATCAGGTGCCCATACCTCAGCCAGTCACTATGACCTTGGACATGAGGATCACCCCCTAGTGAGTTGTCCAGGGATTGAGTCTGTTGGTCCAGCCAGAATCACATATGCCCATCCGTCAGCCAGTCACCCCAGTGAGCTCCTCAGGGATGGAGTCTATCAGAATCAGGTGCCCATCCCTGAGCCAGAAAATAAAATATGCTGATCTGCTCTCTTCTGGAATCAGGGGTAAAGTCGCCCTACATAAACTACAAGGACTGAGAGTAGAGGAGGGTGGATCCTCAGAGGAAAATCAGGGCGCTTCTCCTGCAAGACCAGAGATGTTCACTCGAAGTCCTGGATTTAGTGAGAGTTTGGTTTTGGTGCCACTCTTTTGTCAGACCTCAGATCTTTCTGCAATATTAAAAATGCCTCACTCCACCTTCACCTGTGAGTGTACAGGTCAAGGGAGACCCCCAGTCTTCCTACACACAGTGGGGGACAGGTGAACTTCTGCCCTCCACGCCCAGCCACGCCAGGCCCAGGAAGCAGGAGGCAGAGGCCTTGCCTGTGTGGGCCTCAGCTTGGTTCTCAAGATCTCTGGGCAGGACCAATGTTCTGGGGGACCAAGGTCCCTCCTTTCCCTGCCCTACAACAGAGCCTATGAACCTCATCTATTGCCCTATACAGGTAACCATGGCAACAACTTCCGGATCCATGTTAGCAACGGGCTCCTGATGCGAGGGCCGCGGGCCCTGGACCGGGAGCGGAACTCATCCCACCTGCTGATAGTGGAGGCGTACAATCATGACCTGGGCCCCATGCGGAGCTCCGTCAGGGTGAGGGCTGGGACCAACGCCACAGCTAGGCTGGAGACGGCCACCAGTTGGGACCTAGGTGGGGCAGAGTACTGGGGCTGAGGGTTTGGTGAGGGTTTCCCAGCCCAGGATCCTGGACTTGTCAGTTTTCTCTGAGCCTCAGTTTCTCCAGCCGTGGAAGGGAGTCGCTACCTCTTATCATGCTGGTCCCCATCCATGTAGCTCTCAAGGGTGAGCCAAAGAAATCCCACATAGATGATCTTGGAGGTGTAGATGCCAACTTCATTTTACCAATGAGGAAAATGAGGCACAGAGAAGTTGCTAGTGATAGAATTAGGTCTTGAGCCCATGTCTCCTGAGTCCAAATTCAGTGCTCTTTCCATGGAAACTGTCCCTAAAATATTCCAGTCACCTCTCCACCTTGCCCTGCCAAATGTATTTTTTTTTCCCATCCGTACCTGTACAGTTGAAATCAGCTCAGTCTTAATCTTGCTGAATGATCAGAAACAAACACACAAATGTTTCCACCATCTGGGTTGGGGCCAGCAGCTGGGGGATGACTGAGATGAATGAAATGACCTCTCAAGGCCACCCCCACTGCACTGCACACTCAGCAGCTCCCAGCCCCGTCCCCTAAACTGGAAAGAAATGAGTCAGACCCAGACGTCAGGAGTAGGAAGGAGATGGGACAAGTGAGTGAGAGTAACAGGGACTTTTACCCAGAACTGAGCAGGGCAGAGCAGGGCCTTCTTGTCAGCAGCGCATTTCTACCCTGCTGTTTCCCCAGGCTGGAAACAATGAGCAGAAGGCTACCTGGTTCTGTGCTGGAGCAAGTGACTCAGCTGTGACGTCCCACAGCTTTGCTCTAGAAGGAGACAGAAAGGAATACCTGGCTCCCTGCCACTGCCCTCTGGGGGATTGCTGCCCATCAGAAATGGCCAAGGGGGTCAGATCCCCTGGTTGCTTACGGGGCCCTGGTGACTGAGAGTCAGACACAGTTACCTGAATTGCACCCAGGCCCTGCAATTCTCAGCCATTCTCACCTGCATGACTTTAACCCGCTTATTCACATGTGATCAGCACACCCAAATCAGAGCTGCCCTCTGTGGGGCCCACTGCAGGCCACAGAGTGACTGATGTCAGCAAATCTTGGGTTGGGTCCCTAGACTTCAGCCTTTCTAACCACAGCCCTCTTTATGGCCCCTCTCAGAACCTCACGAGTGGGGGACACCTGTCTCTAAGGCCTGCCCCTGTCAGTTCCATGGCATTGTGGCTGCAAACCTTTCTTGGCCACAAACCTTCTTTGTAGCTGAAATAGCATGCAGCATCTCAGGGTACTATACAAAACAGATCAAAGCAGGCTATGCTGACTAGTACAGGGGTGGGACACCTAGAGCCACACCACTCCATGAACCAGGAGCAATAATGGTACTCACAAAGGACTGTACCTGGCATTTTCGTAAGTGCTTCATGGACTGTAACTCATGTAACCCTCATTAAGAGCTCTGTGAGGTGGGCACTGTTATTACCCCCATTTTACAGATGGAAAGATTGAGGCAAAGAGGAATTAGCCAGCTGATTTAGAGTCACACAGCAGTAAGGGTAGAGATGGGTTTCACAACCACCATTACCCTACACTGCCTCACATAGGCTCTTCAGAGCACACTTGGAAACCACTGTCTCATCCCCAAAGGGTAATTTTAAGGTGAGAATTTGGGGGCTGGCGTAGCCTCCACACTGACACCCAGGAAAGCTGGGGACCTCTGTGAAGATAATGCAGGGACTCCAGCTTTGCCTTGGATTCATTTTTCCAGCAGCATTAGAGATGGCCATTCACATTCTGCAGTTCCTGCTTCAGAGACCAGGGACAGCCTGATTGAGGGTCAGGGATGTGGGGTGACATGGTTCTCAGAGACTGGGTGTCTCAGGGTACACATGGCACATGCATATACACACCTATGCGTGTGTTGCACACACCTCCTCTCCATCCCTATTGGAGGGCACAGCACTGGACAGAAAGCGGATCTGGTTAACCTGTTTCCAGCCCAGCAGGAGCATGGCAGACCTCTGTTTCCTGTACAGCTGCGTCTCTCAGGTTTGCAAAACACACATCTTACCGCCTGTCTCTGCTGCTAAAAACAAAGCTGAAACCAACATTAGGTTGTTTGGTGACATGTAGCCAAACTCATGGAAGACAGGCCACACCCAGGCCCCGTGCTACCACCCTTATCTTTTTATGGTACTATCAGACCTTGCTGTTTTTGCCCCATGACTCTTAGAGTCAAGGTCACTTGGACAGGCAGAGTCAGGAAGGGTGGAAGGCTCACAGTTTTGAAAGATGGGTAGTTAGTTTCTGTTTACAGGAGAGTTCCCGAAATTCATCCACACAAATTCCCCCTGACACCCGCCCCACCCAGGATCTCCCCAGCCAAGTTGTGGTGAAGCCAAATTTAGGAGCTTCCAGAATGTGAACAGCTGCACTCCAGCATGACACTTTAGTTTACATAGTGGGTTCTGGGAGCCTGGACTTGAAATGTCTGATGACAGCAGGGCTGCAGCAACCACAGGAGCAGCAATGTGGGGAAACCTTTGTCCCCATGCCTCTCTGCCCCCAGCTCCATAAACCAGGGTGTCCTCCACTAGTTGGGCCACCAGAAGCCACTTCCCTCCCCAGCTAGTTCCCTGATGAGAAACCAGGGCCAATCCCAGAGGCAGTGACCAGAGGCCAGACAGACATGCTTCCGACACTTGTGTCTCAGGACGCTCCAGCTGGTGGCCACCTGTGAAACCTGTGAGGAGCACCCCTTCCCCTTCCCCATCTGCTCCCCTCTGCCGGCCCATTCCTCCTGGCCCTGGCTCTGTTTGGTTGGGAAGAAGCTGCCCCTCCTGTTTGGGACCAGCTTACCCCAGCATGAGCAAAGACCCATAGGGTGGCAAATTGGGAAGCAGGAGAGCCCCATCCTCTTTCCAGCCCTCTCAGTTACTATGAGGCTTTGGACAAGTCACTTCTGCTCTATAGGCCTTTGTTCTCCCATCTGTGAAAAGAGGCCTGAGCCCTGGGTCTATAGCGTCCCTATGGCTCCTTGAGCACCTGCACCCTGGGTCTGTAACTCTGTGATGCCCTCCCCTCCAGATACAGCCCTGTCCACACCTGCACAGACCCTCCTGGTGCTCCTGCAGGGAGCCAGAGGGTGCCAGGAGAAAGGATCATGGTGCTGATCTATACCCATAAACGAGGCTTTCCGTGAACAACTTTATATTATGCTCCTTACACACAATATGCATATTCACTAAAGAGAGCTTAGAAAATACTGATAAGCAGTGAGGGAATGATGCACAATTGCACAACCCATCTCGGGTGGGGTCTCCAGCAGCAGACCCTGAGACATGGGAAGGTAATTAGTAAGAAGTATCCCTAGGAAAATCTGGAAGTGGGATAGGAAGGAAAAACAGCCAGCAAGGTGACATGGAGGGAAATATGCCTCCACCCAAAGCTCTCTAGAACTCCTTCACTACCCCGAACAGGACCGAAGTAGCTAGAACCTTCCACACCCATCAGTCTGGCTAAGGGCTGCGCCAGGGGTGCAAATTTCCATGCATTTCTGCTCCCTGGGTGTTTGGTTTCTGACAGCCCGGGTGGTGGGGTGGAGTTAGTCCTTCAAAGAGCCACTGATACTAGCTCCTGGTCATGAGAAGGTGCACATGAGTTATGAAGGAGTCTGAGCCATTGACATCTCTGCTACAACCGCCATTCAAGTTTTATGTCTTTCTCCTGGATATATTTTGATATTTGAATAGGGTCACTTCCAGTTTTTTCAAGCATTTTTGTGGGCCCTGGCTCATTTTGTCTTCATAACAACATTAGGAGTTGGTATGGAGTATACACTATTATATTAGTGTCACCATTTCATAGCTGAGAAACTTGGTGGCCCAAAAGAGTCACTCGTTAGTCATAGGCTCCCACAGGGTTAGTCCCAGAGCCAAGAGTAAGATAAGGCTCATTGCTGAACAAATAATGTTTGGGCAACTGTCATGTGCCAGGTACTATGCAAGATAGGAGGACATGGTGACCAACAAGACAGACTCAGGTCCCCCAGAGGGAACTCCCAGTAGGACCAGGAGAGCTGGGACCACTCAAGCAGGCCATGGTACTCCCCAGCCAGCACCCACACTGACCTCACCCCCGGCCCACCCCTGCAGGTGATTGTATACGTGGAGGACGTCAATGATGAGGCCCCCGTGTTCACACAGCAGCAGTACAGCCGTCTAGGACTTCGAGAGACTGCAGGTGTTGGCACATCAGTCATCGTTGTTAGAGCTACTGACCGAGACACTGGTGAGACCAGCAGGGGGGAAGCTAGGGGACCCATTGTTTGACGTGACTCTCCCCAGCTCACCCAGCCCACTCCTACAGTGACCATCATCTTTGGATGCCTCAGACTCCCTCATTCGGCCACTACCAAACCAGAGAAGGGCTCCTGGGATGGTCTTGGTCACTCCCCACCACATCCAGACTTAAGAGAACTGGAGAAGGAATTGTCCCCATCTCTGGGGACAGGGAGAGGGAGAGGTCACAAGCTTAACAAGTCCAAGTTTCTCATCCCAGGACTGGCAGCTCCCTGCTGGCCTTGCGTGAGGTACTAACTAGGTGGGGCTGGGAGAGATAAAAAGGACTTTTCAGACAGCCGTCTGCCTCCTGCTCCTTTAGCCAGCCACAGCTCATGTCCCACAGGGCCAGCTCGGGGCCTGGCACACACAATCCCCCGAGGGGCAGTGTCCCTCCTATTCTGTAGGGTAACAATCAGCCCTGGAGGCGGCCTGAACCTCAGTGAGAGCCCAAGCCCCAGGGTGGCTGCAGTCAGCAGTGCAAAACAAGGGAGAAGCACCTGTCTCACCCCAGCCAGGGATACAGCGGAGAGGAACTCTTCCTGGGGGTCTCCCACCCCAGACAGGCTCCCTGGGCATTTCCTCTCCCCTCACGTCACACACTCTGGGAATTCCCAAGTCCTCCCTCAGCAGCCCCCACCTGCCTGTAGCATGGACAGATCGGAGGGACAAACATGTCTGAAAACCTTCATGTGGCTTATTCTCCCGAAAGGACATGTTACCACAGGTTAGGTCACATATATTGCCATGGCCCAGTGCTTTATGGCCTTTTCTGTGTCAGGACTCCCTTTGAGAAACTTGTGAAATCTATGGATCCTCTCCCCAGGAAAATGAACATTCATTCAGAGTTCCGCGAGTCATTTAAAGGAAGTCTTGGATTCCCTGAGTGGTTTTATGACCATTTACTTTCCTGCCCTCCCTCGATGAATTCAGCTTAAGGAATCTCAGCTCTAGCTCCTAGTTGTATGATGTGTTCCAAGGAGCAGGGATGTGGGGTATAGGGAGTAAGGAACATGAAGAAGGTGTCCTTGGCACTGAAATCCTTTCAGGAGAGGAACCAAATGAGGGTTTGGCCACCTCTGAGCATGCTGCCTTGTCTAACTTTCTAAATCAAAGCCTCCACTGCAAGAGATGCTTAATTCTCCATCCTCTTTCCAAATGTCAAAGAGAGGTATTTGAGCTTGAATTGTGAGGCTCTCGGAGCAGAACTGACCCCCTCTGGCATATCTCTGTTGCCAGGGCCAAGCACCAGAGGAGGGGTCACCATTGTGTGCTGCACCTTGCCACCCATACTGACCCTGACCCATCTCTACCACGTCTGTCGAGATGATCCAGTCCACAGAAGTGGGGCAGCATGTGCTGGCTGGACCAGCCCATGGTCACAGCCACAGGGCAGCCCCCCACCCCACTGCCCATGGACTACATAGCCCCTGTGTCCTCCTGCAGGGGATGGCGGCCTGGTGAACTACCGCATCCTGTCGGGCGCAGAGGGGAAATTCGAGATTGACGAGAGCACTGGGCTTATCATTACCGTGGACTACCTGGATTACGAGACCAAGACCAGCTACTTAATGAATGTGTCTGCCACTGACCAGGCCCCCCCCTTCAACCAGGGCTTCTGCAGCGTCTACGTCACCCTGCTCAATGAGCTAGATGAGGCCGTGCAGTTCTCCAATGCCTCCTACGAGGCCACCATCCTGGAGAATTTGGCCCTGGGCACTGAGATTGTGCGGGTCCAGGCCTACTCCATTGACAATCTCAACCAGATCACCTACCGCTTTGACGCCTACACCAGCGCCCAGGCCAAAGCTCTCTTCAAGATAGACGCTGTCACGGTGAGCATGGCTATGGGCAGGGAGCACCGCGCCTTTAAATCCAGCCAACATTTACCAAGTTTCTTCTATACATACCACCTGTTCCTCTTTGTCCTAAAGTGTCCTTGAGATAAACATCCCTGTGACACATGCCTTTTAATATTTAGCAACTTGGTGTCCTTCTTGTTACTAAACGATGAAAGTTTATGATAGGAAAAAACAATTGTTTGTTTTTTTTTTTTTTTGTAGAGACAGAGTTTCACTTTATGGCCCTCGGTAGAGTGCCGTGGCATCACACAGCTCACAGCAACCTCCAGCTCCTGGGCTTAAGCGATTCTCTTGCCTCAGCCTCCCGAGTAGCTGGGACTACAGGCACCCACCACAACACCTGGCTATTTTTTTGTTGCAGTTCGGCCGGGGCCGGGTTTGAACCCGCCACCCTCGGTATATGGGGCTGGCACCTTACCGACTGAGCCACAGGTGCCGCCCACAATTGTTTTTTATGATAGGAAAAAACAATTGTTTTTCCTTCTGTACTCACACTCATCACAGAATATTTTGCCTCTGGTCACTGAGATGTATATGGGGCTTTCTCTCATACCAACAATCAGTTCTCCAGCCCTCTGGAAACCAGCTGGGTAGCCTATAATTGAATTCAATTCTGAACATTTCTACCTGGAATCAACGTCAGATTCCATAGGTTGAGGGCTCAGCCCCATGAGACTTCCCCCACTTTGAATGCCAGTCACAAGCCCCAGAATGTTATCTGTGCTTCTGACCAGGTGTAAATCAGGGGTTTACATGACCCCTTCTTTAAGTTCAATTAATTTGCTGGACAAGCTCACAGAACTCAAGAAAACACTTTACTTATTGCCAGTTAATTACAGAGGATATTTCATTTTATTTATTTATTTGAGACAGAGCCTCATTATGTCACCCTCGGTAGAGTGCTGTGGCATCACAGCTCACAGTAATGTCAAACTCTTGGGATCAAGTGATACTCTTGCCTCGCCTCCTAAGTAGCTGGGTCTACAGGCGCCTACCACAATGCCCGGCTACTTTTTTGTTTGTTTGTTTGGTTTTTTTTGAGACAGAGTCTCACTATGTCACCTTTAGTAGAGTGCAGTGTCGTCACAGCTTACAGCAACTTCAAACTCTTGGGTTCAGGCAATTATCTTGCCTCAGCCTCCCAAATAGATGGGACTACAGGTGCCTACCACAATGCCCAGCTATTTTTTTATTACAGTTGTCACTGTTGTTTAGCAGGCCTGAGCTGGGTTCAAATTCGCCACACTTGGTATATGTGGCCAGCACCCTAACCACTGAGCTACAGCACTGAGCCTACAAAGGATATTTTAAAAGATACAAATAAATAAGCAGAGAAAGAAATCTATGGAGCAAGGTGTGGGGGAGGGGCACAAAGCTCTGCACTCTCTGCAGACACATCCTCTCAGGCTCCTCCACACGCTCAACAATCTAGAAGCTCTCTGAACCCTGTAGTTAGAGGATTTTTGTGGAAGCTTTATCACACAGGCATGATCAATTATTAACCCAGTCCCCAGCCTCTCTCTGTTTCCTAGAGAATGGGAGATGAAGGGTGGGGCTAAAAGATCCAAACTTCTAATCATGGCTGGGTCTTTCTAGGGACCAGTGCCCATCCAAGGGTTGCCTCATTAGACCAAAAGATTCCTATTACTGGGCAGAGACCAAGGGATTGGGAGCTCTGTGTCAGGAACTAGAACAAAGACCAAATATTAGAACAAAAGATTCCTTTAGCCACCCCTATTGCCCAAGAAATTGCAAGAGCTTTAGGAGCTCTGTGCCAGGAACCTGGTCAGAGACCAAATATATATGTTTTATTATATCACAATATCACAGAAAGCTATACAAGTCATCATATTTCCCTTCTGACCTTGGCTGTTAGGAAGCTCAGGTGTGAATTCTGTGCTTCATAGCAATAGCCATTCTTCGCTATGTCTGGTGCCGCTGTCCCCCATCTCCTACCTGACTCTGATTCCTCCACTTTGCTTTAGTGTGTCTTTTATCAAAATCCCTTCTTTGAAAAAAGGCAATCACTCCAATGTGCCAGGCCTTGTCCCAGAGGAAATTAGGATCACAAATCAACACAAAGAAGACACACACACACACACACCCCCAGCCCCAAACAGTTCTCAGGCGAGTAGTGGAAATGGGAGTAATCAAGGATGCACATCAGAGCACCACAGGGAGGGTACACAGAGATGAAGATGGGGATTGATGGAGCATCTCTGGGGCCCAGGGAAGTTCACAGTTCTACCTGGCTACAGAAGCAGGAAGCCGTCATAGATGAGGTGGCTTCCAAATGTGAGTGAGGGACAGTAGGATTTCAGCCGACAGCTTCAAGTGGAAGTTATGCCAGGCAGTGGAAGTGACGTGGATGTGGGAACATGGGCAGGAAGGACAGGGTTAACGAGGGCGGGATATGGTCACTCACCTACCTGGCCCCTCTTGCAGGGTGTGATCACGGTCAAGGGCCTGGTGGACCGGGAGAAGGGTGACTTCTACACTTTGACAGTGGTGGCAGATGACGGCGGCCCCAAGGTGGACTCCACCGTGGTGAGTGGGTCCCCAGGTGTGAGCCCCACAGGTGCAGCCCATCACCGCCCAAGACACTAACAAACCCCCATCTTCCACCCAATCTGCGGGCCAGGCAGCGGGCAGGAGTCTTAATAGCTAGCCCAGGGCAGCGCTATAGCCAGCCATTCCAGCCTTCCCAGCAGCCTGGGCCAGGGTGAGACCTCAGACAGGTGGGAGGGGGTTCTGGAAGAGCACAGACTACTAACCATCTGCATCTTTACCTTTTCTCTCGTTGCCCTCCTACTGCTGACTCTGCCTACAGAAGGTGAGTAGCCTGTGGACCAGGGCTCTGCCTGTGCTGGTAGCCATGGCCAGTACTGATTCAGCCACGCATGGCCCTGGGCCTTCCCACCCACCCCAGAGGGAGGGCAGTAGACAGACCTTCAGTAAGTCCCCTTCCCAGTCCACCCACTCTCATACCTGGAGCCCAGGCCCTTCAGGCATATCCCCTGTCTCTGCCCTCTCTGTCCAGCCCAACCCCCATGGGAACTGGGGTGGGGGTGCACTAATAACAGAGTAGCTGCAACATGCAATGGAAGACCACCCAAGTCCCCACCCCAGCTCTGTTTCTCACTGGCTGTGTCACAGGCAAGCCGCTTAACCTCTCTGTGCTTCTCTTCCTTGGGTCTAAAATGAGGGTCACGCCAGCATCTCTGCCTTCTCAGAGGATATGATGAAAGTAGTGGGAAATGGTGGATAGGAAGCTCTTTGTAAACTAGTCCTGGTGGTGGGTGTGAAGGCAGTGATGTTCTGCCCTGGTGCCTCAGCTGTCACATCTGTAAAGGGGACTCCTTCCCTCTATTGGAGGTTGGTGTAGGCATGTGAAGTGGGATGCCCAGTGCTAGAGCCTTAGAAGTTCTTGGGAAGGGCTGCTGGGGGCTGTGTGGGGGGAGGGCTCTGGGGTTAGAGGTGTTGGACAAGGTTTCTGAGCCATTCCCCCAGCCTGAGGGGAAAGACAGGCAGGGGAGCTCAGGCTGAGCTTGAAATGGGACAGGGTGTGGGGATGGCCACCTGAGAGGGAACAGGGGGTGTGGCTTCCTATGGTGATCACAGAGTAGTGCTCAGCAATTGATCTGAACACCCACCAGTTGAGTCAGCTGTCGTCTAGAGCCCATATGGGGTGTCCAAATGATCATCACTACCTCAGTCTTGGGCACAGTCACATTATCACTCCCTACTGAATCCCTTTCACATTAGCCCAGTGGGGAGAAGCCAACCCAGTGTCCAGTCTAAGAGCCAAACACACCTGCTTGGAGTCCTCAGCCCCTTAAATCCCTGGAGGTGCCTGCATCCAATGGCCCTTGTTGAGGCTCAGCCACACGGGAAGGCCCCTTCATCAGTGGGGTCCTCAGGGGCTGAAGGAGTCTGTGATCAGCATGACCCCCCACAGCTCCCCTCAGGAGGTCCTGGAGGATGGACTGAGCAAGCCTTTGGGCAGAGGGTAGTAGGCAGTGCGGGGTCCTGCTGCTCCCAACGAGGGTCCTGGCTTGCCAGTTAGAGGGGCTAGGACTCAGGGGAGGAAAGTAGGCCTTTTTAGCCTCAGTACCTTCATCCATAAAATGGGCCCAACTGGCCCTCTGCCCTAGGTCAATATGATGACTATGGCAAGTGAGATCAGAGGGGCCTGAGAGGCAGCGGAGATGGCCAGGGTGCCCCTCTGTGGACCAGGCAGCCACTTCCTCTACATGGTTGGCAAGGGCTTCAGAGTGCACACTCCTGCGTGGGCCCCTGTGTTTCCACAGTCACTTCACCATCTTCCAGGAAATAGGGCTACCCTGCTTTGTTCTACCCTGGCTTCCTCTCAAAGGCTCCTAGGCACTGCTGCCCCAGATACAACAGCCCACGTCACCCCAAACACTCTGTGAGGTGCTAGGGTGGAGGCAGGGAGGGGCACTTAAAAGGCAGTCTAAGAGCTACTATTTCCTCTGTGGGGCTAGAACCCAAACCACAGCTCACCTCCACCTGACTCCTCCCTGTCCCTAGCAGACCCTGAGGCCCCCAGGATGGATGAGCAGGCAGACAGGAAGGGCAGAACGGGTAGGGGTTGACTCTGCTCTGGAGCACTTGAGTAATACCCTCCGGCCTTCAAGGGGTGGGGGGAGGGAAGTGTGGACCATGAGGCCTCAGGTAGGCACGCAGCTCCCTATGTAATTCCATAGACGTGGGCACTTGTGCTCCTCCTGGCCCACTGAGGCTGACTCCCTTCCACTGGGAGGCCCAGCAGCACCCTCACCCTTAACTCACAGCCAGCATTTTGATCAGAATAGCAGTCATGGCCTGAACACCTACTATGTGACAGGCACCAAAATCAGATAGAGCACCTACCTTCCCAAGCATAAGATACAGTGAGAGAGAGACATTGAGCAAATTATCACACCAGAGAATGTATTCCTAAGAGAAAGCCTTTAATACAAGGTGAGCAAAGTCAGAGAGGGCTTCCCTGAGGAAGTGACTCCAGCTGAAATCTGCAGAATGCATGGAAGTTAATGCAGTTAAAAAGGAAGAATATGCTGTTCCTGACAGCAGGGACAACATGTGCAAAGTCCCTGTGGTGTGAGGAAACAGTGAGGCAAACAGGCCTTAACCAGAGTGAGGGTGTTTGGAGGGATAAGATTACATAGGCTTTCTCTGTGTTCACCCTGAGAACAGTAGAGAGGCGTTTTTCCCATTTCACAGGTGAGCAGACTGTTAGGGGCTCCCTAACCAAAATTCCTGACATATAGGCAGAGTCTGGTGAGGGAAATCGTGAATGTGTGCCAGGCAAGAAGCAGAGTTGGGGATAGCAGTGTGCCACCCCTTCCTGACAGCATTCTCCCAGCATCCGAGGGTGGTAGGTATTCTCATTTTGGTTTTCAGCTGAGGAAACAGAAAATCAGAGCGCTTGAATAGCTTTTTGCCAAAATCACGAGGCTAGTGAGTGGTGAATTTGGTCCTGTTGTAAAGCCAACTCACTCCCCTGAGGTTCTGATAGCTGCCTAAAGATAGGGGAGTGTGGCTAGAACCAACGAGGAACCCTGCCATGAGAGGGGATGAGGTGGCATTTCCCCAGCAGTGTGGAGAGGCAGGCAGGCCCGGGGAAGTGCAGTGGGAGGGGGCCTGCCCTGGGAGTCCCAGATCCTGAGCCTCCTACGACCTTCCTCACGCTCTATCAGTGAACACAAGGGCGCCTAGGGTCCCAGCCTCTGTGGCTGTCCATGGGCTGGAGGCTTTGCCCACTGCGGGCTTTCTTTCCTGGTACACTATCTTACCTCCACAAGAAGCCTGAGCCATTATGAAACATTATGCTCTTTGCCAGTCAGAGGGGCTAGGACTGTGTGTTTCTTCACACCACAGGGACTTTGCTCTTCCTTTTTAACTGCATTAACTTCTATGCATTCTGCATATTTCAGCTGGAGTCACTTCCTCAGGGAAGCCCTCTCTGACCAGGCGGTTTTTATCTGACAGTTAGAAATTCACAAGTCTTCTCCATATGCCTCTCTCCCCAGTGGGACACTAAGCCACTTCATGGCCTCTCCCGTTCCTGGGTCCATTTCTTCTCTCTGACCCAGAGGTTGCAAATAAGGACGGTTTGGGGCAATATCTGGCCATCGTATGTGTTTTCGTCAGCCCACACATAATTTTCTTTTTAAATTTTTATTACTCATCAGCTAATTTCACTTGAAAATCTGGATTCCTTGTTTCTTTTGAAAAACAGGAAGCTACGGCGATGCCAAGCCAGCATTCCCAGCCTCTGTGCCTTCTAGCCAGGACACAGCTTCCCAGTTGCCTCCACCCCACTACCTCTGAGAGTCTCCCCAGCATTCCTCTTCCCTTGCCCTCCTGGCTCCCAAATTTGAGTGCCAGGAAAGCCCCAGGCTGCCAGGACAAATGGGCTCAGGGCCTCTTTTGTAAGTCAGGATTGTCTTCAGTGGGCTCTGAAAAGTTCACAGATATTCCAGAACTGATCGGGGTCTGGTTCCTGCTGGACCCACTGCAGGGCCTAGAAGTTTGGAGCTGCAGGGTGGGGGTGCGGGAAGGAGGTGGTAGGCCTCTGACCACATCCACCCCCACCCCCAGGTCTATATCACTGTGCTGGATGAGAATGACAACAGCCCCCGGTTTGACTTCACCTCCGACTCAGCAGTCAGCGTACCTGAGGACTGCCCTGTGGGTCAGCGAGTGGCAACTGTCAAGGCCCGGGACCCTGATGCTGGCAGCAATGGGCAGGTGGGCACCCAGTGAAGTCAGCAGGCTCTCCCCTGTCAGTTGGGGCCCCACAGTTCCTTCAGGTAGAAGGGCCATCTACGTTGTCCCTCTTGCCACGCCCCAAGGGGAAGCTCATGCAGCCCCTGTCCCTGACCCTGAGCAGGACACCTGTACCCATCCTGGTCCATGTCAGGGAGAAGGCGCAGAGCTGCCTCGAAGCTGTGCCGGCAGGTGGCCTTGCCTGGGTCAAGTGGACGTGGAGCATTGAGGCCAGCCCCCGAAGTAAGGTTATGTTTTCCACGTGACTCCATCATCACCACATCCACAAACCACACAGTACCTTGCTCCGTGTCACTCCAGGTTTGGACCCCCCAGAGTGCAGGAGGAGGGTGCCAAAGCACATCAGTGTTCACACCACAGTTATCTGTTGTGCGCATCGGGAGGTGTGTAAGAGGGTGTTAAAAATGGGTTGCACACCTCTGGGGGCCGAGAAAGGCTGGCTTTGGGGTCAGAAGTATGTGAGCCGAAATCACTTCAGCATTTACAAACTGTGTGACTTTGGCTAATTCTTTTGCATTTCTGAGCCTCCTCTCTGCACACTGAAGAGAACAGTGCTTTGTGACAGGGTTGTTATAAGAGCCAGGTGGAATCCAGGTGACTCACGGCACATGCCTGCCCCAGCAGCAGTAGCATTGCCCCTGCCCTGGGGTGACACCAGTGCTGTGGGACTCACACCCACTTGCTTAGTCCCCAAGCCATTATGTTGACACCCCAACCCCCATCCCCTGGCCCAGGAGACTGCTACAGGCATGGCCACATTATTAGGCCTGCCACACCCATTTTGAGGGATGAAACAGTATGTTCCCAAATGTCCTTGCTGAACAGAGAGCCTGGGTGGCCTGC
The DNA here is from genome assembly GCA_963574355.1 of Loris lydekkerianus. NCBI lineage: Eukaryota > Metazoa > Chordata > Mammalia > Primates > Lorisidae > Loris > Loris lydekkerianus. The sequence continues at coordinate 42,009 of CAUYPK010009532.1, forward strand.
CTTGGCCACTGTGCCTCCCCACCTCCTCACCACTCACCCTCTCTCCTCTCCAACAGGTGGTCTTCTCCCTGGCCTCTGGCAACATTGCTGGAGCTTTTGAGATTGTCACCACCAACGACTCCATTGGTGAAGTGTTTGTGGCCAAGCCCCTGGACAGAGAAGAGCTGGACCACTATATCCTCAAGGTGGGGACTGACCCCCTCAGGCTGAGAGGTGGCTGCTGGCTCAGCCCCTGGACTGGCCACTATTGACCATCCAGGAGGGAGCTAAACCATCAACACACCTGGTGGTCAGTTCATCTGCTGTCACCAAGTAACATGGGGCTGGCTGCACCGTTCAAGGGCAAGAGCACAGTGAGGCCACTGGGAAGAGGGAAACCTAGAAGATCTCTGAGTTCCTGGGAAGAAGAAGCTAAGGTGTCTGTCTGTCTACTGTGAGAACCAGGAGAGAAAGTCTGATGGTGCTGGGGAAGCCCCATCTCTTCCACAGAAATGGTGGAAGAGTTACTTACCACTCTGTCTGGGCCTCAGTTTTCCCACCTGTGCAATGCACCAGAAAAATGCCCCTGGCCTACCTGTGCTGAGGTGAGAAACAAATGCAGATGTGAGGAGCCACCAAGGGCACATCACTGCAGCATCTCTGTGGCTTGGGGTGTTTGCAGAAGCCTCTGTGGGGACTTCAGGGCTGCCCCTCTGCAAGGGCCTGAGCTCCTCACAGCACTGACTGCTGCCCCACAGCCACCTGGGCAGCAACCAGGCTTCCAGAAACAGGCTCAACCTATGACTAGGACTCCAGCTCATTGCTGAGAAGATTCTTTGAGGCTTTCTCCCTATTTTCCAGAGGCCAGATCTGAGAGCATGAGATAGGGGGCTTGGAAGCTAAAAGAAGAGCTTTGGGTCAGGTTGCAGGTCCAGAGTCCTATTCAGAGGCTGGCACAGCTCAGAATAGAGTCAGGGGTAGGTCAGGAGGTAAAGTCTTGAGCACACCGGAGTCAGGCTCCAAATGAGGGTCCCAAGTCAGGCAAGGATTGGGCCAGGATTGGTCACAGCATGGGGCAGAAGGCAGAAGCTTTGGGGAGAGCCCGGGGCTGGCCAGGCCACCCAGGGACAGGGATGGGTCAGTGAGTCTCTTTGCCTTCCCAAATCCTCCCCGCTGTGGAGACAGCCCTTTCAGACTCCACATTCCTGATCCTCCTCTACCCTGTGGCCCTGACTTCCGTCATCCTCCTCTGTGCAGGTTGTGGCTTCCGACCATGGCACCCCTCCACGGAAGAAGGACCACATCCTACAGGTGACTATCCTGGATGTCAATGACAACCCTCCGGTGATTGAGAGCCCCTTTGGATACAATGTCAGTGTGAATGAGGTGAGCACAGCTCCGGTGTCCACACAGCTGGACATTGGGAGGGACAGTGGACATGATCCAACCATGAAGCACTTTTTAAATGTCTGCCTGGCCTACTAGTCCCTCAGATTTCAGGCATGGAAGCTGTGGCTCTTTCATAATTACATCCCTAACCCCTAGTCTTAAAAATGTATCTGATTTTAGTCCTAAGACTGAGCCACTCCAGGAGAATTTTCACTTGGGCATTGCTGGGTATCCTGCCAGGTTTGGACATTCAGGAAGGCAGGATGGCACGGGATGGAGTCCATCTCTCAGGCCATGATCCCCCAAGTCACCCCACTGATGGGCTGTGTGGATTTGCACATGCTCCTTTCCTGCACCTGTCTTTTCTCACCTGTAAATACGGATGGCACCAGTACCGACCTCACAGGGTTGTAGAGAGGATTGAGCATATAGTAGATGCCACCATCATCCTTCCCATCCTCAGCACTGCTCCACGGTAGGTAGAGCAAAGCTTTCATGAGGCCCAGGGGAAGCTGCTGGGCTGCTAGATGCAGGTGATAACTTTTGCCCCAAAGGCCTTGACTCCAGAATGACCACTTGCTGGCTCTCCTCCCAGAATGTGGGCGGAGGTACTGCTGTGGTCCAGGTGAGAGCCACCGACCGTGACATTGGGATCAACAGTGTCCTGTCCTACTACATCACTGAAGGCAATGACGACATGACCTTCCGCATGGACCGCATCAGCGGTGAGATCACCACACGGCCTGCCCCTCCTGACCGTGAGCGCCAGAGCTTCTACCACCTGGTTGTCACCGTAGAGGATGAGGGCACCCCTACCCTGTCGGTGAGTGATGGGGTGGCTCCAGGGAGGGGAGGGCAGGCAGGGTAGCTCTGCCTATGTGTGAGGGAAGCAAGAAAAGAGACATGGGACTCTTGACAGCAGGTGGATCCCTGACCACTCTGCGTTGGCCACTAGTCCGTCAGCCTGAGCATATGTATGGATGGCCTGTTGCATGCAAGGATGAGGTGCTAGTTCGGCCAAGTATGCAGCTACGCTGAACCTCTCTTTAATCCTCTGTGTGCTCACAATGCCGCTCTGTAGGATGGTACAGGTTGAGCTTCTGCATCGGGGCCTGGCCCAGGGAGAAACTGGGTATAAACCCAGCCCCTACTCTACCTGCCAAGCTATGCATGGTGGGGGCACACTAGTGTGTGTGGTGTTGCCTTATGAAAATGGTGGTCCTCTGACCTTTTTCCCCTTGTCATGTGAGTTGATGTGCTGTCATAACACATCAGGGTGGGAAGAGACTGATGTCCACGATTCAGGCTGATATTTGAATGAACGGGGCCTGCCCACAGTGGCATTCAAGTTTGCAAGGTTGAAGGTGGTGTAGGCCTTGGGGCGGAGGGGAGGTGATGACTATCTGGGAGTGATGAGCTACAGTGGGCGCAGTTTATAAATTGAGACCGGGGAATTTGGAGTCAGGAGCACTGCGAGCTGGCTGCATGATCACAGGCAAGTCAGAACCTCTCAGCGTATCAGTTTTGTCATGTGCAAAAGAGAGATAATGTCTACTTCATAGGTGTTTGTTTGGGGAATCAAATTAGCTCATGTCTGTAGAAGCACTTGGTAAACCATGAGGAGGAGGAGGATTATATCAGCTACCTATCGCCACAGTAATGAGGCCTTACAAACCAAACAATACACAAAGGCATAAAACTTATTTAGCTCTAATTTGGGAGGCTGGCAATTTTTTTTCAGATTAATATAAGGGTACATACAATTAGATTACATCGTTTGTGTTTGTTAGGTAAAGTCCACCTTGTAATTCAGCCCTTCACCTAGGAGGCATGCCATATACCCATACATTGTATCCATCAGGGGAGACCTTGCCAATCCCTCTTCCTTCCCCCCTTCCCCTTTGCTGAATTTAATTGTGTTTTTCTCATGGGTGGGCCTGTAGTTGTTCATCTACTAGTTTCATATTAGTACTGAGTACAGGGAATGCTGGCTTTTTCATTCTTATGATAACTTTTCTTAAGAGTGTTCTCTAAATCCTTCCACGTAAACACAAAAGATGTAAAATCTCCATCTTTTTATGAGTGAATAGTATTCCATGGTACACATATACCCCATTTTATTCATCTATTCATAGGTTGATGGACACTTGGGTAGTTTCTATATCCTTGTAATTATGATTCGAGCTATGATAAACATTCTAGTACAAATGTCATATGGTAAAATCATTTTTTTCTTCTGGGTAGATAGATACATGGTAATAGGACTGTGGGATCAAATGGAAGGTCTGTTTAGCTCTTTGAGGATTCTCCATACTTCTTTCCAAAAAGGCTGTATTAGTTTGCAGTCCTGCTGGCAATTTCAGCCTGGCTTAGCCGGGCGGTTCTTCTGGCCTCAGCAGGGATCCCTCATTCACGTGTGGTCACCTGCACGTTAGCTGGGTGGCTATGCTTCTTAAGGTTGACTGGCTGTCAGCTGGGGTGACGGGGGCAACTCCTCCAAAAGGCAAAAAGCCCATGCTTGTTTGCTTGGAACTGGAAGGGAGTCCAGGAGGGAACAGACCTCTTACGTCCCTAGCTTAGAACTGGCGCAAAGTCACTTTTGCCACACTATTAGCCAAAGCAAGTTCAGCCCAGACTCAAAATATGGGAAAATAAACTCCCCCTTTTGAAGGAGTGCCCTACAAAGTCCCATTATAAAGAGTGGGTAGAAGATTCAGGATATTTTTGCAGTCTGTCTCCCTGAGAGATCCTTATTGTAAGTGAGGCCTTAGCTCTGTCCCTTTCCCCCAGAGCAGGTGCCTCTATTGGACCCCTCCTTGCTGGTAACAACACTATGGGAGGTGGAGTCAAACCAGATCTGTGGTGGGCTCTTTTTCTGGAGAGTCTCTGGGGATGTTGGTAGAAATTGAGCCAATAATCCCAGAAGATCCACCACCATATTCCGAGGAGCCCAGGAAATGGGACTGGCTCTGGGCAGCCCCCTAGGAACCCTGAGCCCCAGGGATGCCCAGTGTCAGGCATTCCTGACACTAGATGCCCATCATACAGGCATTCACACTCAGTAGGCTAAATGAGGCACATTTACAGGTCACAAGTAACTAACTGCCCAGAGCAGGGGAAAGGCAGGGTGGGAGTATCATTTCTTGTGGTAACATAAAAGGACCCAGTTTTGACATAACCTCACCCCCACTGCACCTAGCTTCAGGGTGGATCATCTCGGTCATCCCTCCAATAACATTTATGATATATTTGGCTATAAGTAACAGAAACTTAAATATGGAGCCATAAATAAATCAATGCATTTACCCACATAACAAAAACTCTAGAGAGAATTACAAATATTGATTTCATGCTTGGTGATGTCAGAGCTAATGTTCTTGTCCTTTCCTTCATAGTTGCAAGATAGCTACTTAGCTCCAGGCATCACATCAGCATTCAGGGTAGGAAGAAGACAAAAAGACCAACAGCTATGGCAGCCACTTCTGCCCCTTTACCAGGAAAGCAGGGGAAACCTCAGTGAAGAACCACAGTGACCATAAGAACATAGTTTGAGTAACTAGCATTGGGACACATTTTTTCATTCATTCCTTCACTCATGCATTCCTTCAGTCATTGTTCCCTAAATGCCTACTATGTGCCCAGCACTGGAGGTACAGAGATGAAGGCAGTGTGGCCCGTGGCCTAAAGAGATGCAGTTGAGTAAGGGAGGCAATGAGGACATCCAAGTGAACGTGTCATGTGTAGCTGGGGCACTGCAAAGAGCTGGGAGAAAGCTTCCTGGAGGAGCTGATACCTCAGCTGAGTTGTGCCAGTCAGTCACAGTTAGCACAGCCAAGCAACAAACATATTCTGGGGAATCAGCCTGAACTCAAGCCTGAGAGCAGGCAGTTATCAGACGTGAGTTCCGGGAGCCACAGGGAGTTCAAGCCCAGGCAGCACTCAGAGCAGAGGCCAGAGCTCTCTGTCCAACAGCTCCCAGTGACAGTCTATCTGGGGCTCTCCCAAAGGCTGGTCCCACTGCTTCTCCTTTTGTTGGTTTGTTTGTTTATTTATTTATTTATTTATTTATTTATTTATTTTTGAGACAGAGTCTCACTTTGTCACCCTCGGTAGAATGCTGTGGCGTCACAGCTCATAGCAACTTCCAACTCTTGGGCTCAAATGATTCTCTGCCTCATCCTCCCAAGTAGCTGGGACTACAGGCACCTGCCACAACACCCAGCTATTTGTTGTTGTTGTTGCAGTTGTCGTTGTTGTTTAGTGGTCCCAGGCCAAGTTCAAACTCACCTGCCTCAGTGTATGTGGCTGGTGCCCTAACCACTGAGCTATGAGTGCTGAGCTTTTTTTTTTTTTTTTTTGAGATAGGAGCTTGCTCTGTCACCCAGGCTGGATTGCATGGTGCCATAGTAGCTCCCTGCACCTTGAATTCCTGGGCTCAAGTGATCCTCCTGTCTCAGCTTCCCACCATCCCCAGCTAACTTTTTTTTTTTGGTAGAAAAAAAGTCTTGCCATGTTTCCCAAGCTGGTATCAAACTCCTAGGCTCAAGCAATCCTCCTGCTGCAGCTTCTCAGAGTATGCTGGGTTACAGTTGTGAACCTCCACTGCACCCAACTCCCCCACTTTTTTTGAGACAGGGTCTTGCTCCATCACCAGGCTGGAGTCCAGTGACATGGTCACAGCTCCCTGTAGCCCCACTGCCTTTTTAAGAGCCCCTCTCCATTCTCTCCTGACCTAGCAGAGCCAAGGCGGGGATGGGGCAGAGGCTGGCAAGCTACGGGCCTGCAGCCAGTACCTGCATTTACCTCCAACTACCAGACCCTCACTTCTGGGCAGTAACCCTCTCTCTCAGGTCAGGAGACCCAAGGCCCAAGCCAAGAGCCATGCCAGAAGTGACCAGAGCAGGGGCTCTTCTCTGTCAGTGGGCAGATTTCACTGAATGGATTTATGAGGAATTATCCCAGCCTATCCTGAAGTTACCAGAACGCTGAGCAGCATCAGGCCAGCCATCTTGAGATTCCAGGAAGGTTTGCCACAGTCTAAAAGAGGTGAAAGGGCAAGTACCAGCCTGCACACATCTTCCAGGGAAATCCCACAGGCCCACATCCCATGCTTTCCTTCCCACCTGCAATTATCTGCCTGATTTCAAGCCAGCCCTCACTGGCTCAGAACCAGTCTTCCTGGAGGACAAGGGCAATCTTCATTCATTCATTCATTTATTCATCCAACAATAGTCTCAACTAGAGGCTAAGAAGCCAGAGAAGCATCAGCCCCCCATAGCCTACAGTCTGGCAGAGGACATGTAACAGAGTTGATACTCTGAGATGCCCAGAGTGCTATGAGCTCAGAGCTAGCAGTCAGGGAAGAGTTTCTGGAAGAGGCATCCTTTGAATCCCTATTTTAAAAGATGAGATTCTTGGCTAGGTACAGTGGCTCACGTGTGTAATCCTGGCACTCTGGGAGGCCAAGGTGGGTGAATTGCTTGAGCTTAGGAGTTTGAGACCAGCATGAGCAAAAGCAAGACCCTGTCTCTATTAAAAATGCAAAAATTACCAAGGTGTCATTGTGTTGGGCGCCTATAGTCCCAGCTATTTTAGAGGCTGAGGCAGGAAGATCACTTGAACCTAGGAGTTTAAGATCGCTGTGAGCTAGGCTGACACCAAAGCACTCTAGCCTGGGGCAACAGAGTAAGACTGTTTCAAAAAAAGAAAAGAAAAGAAAAAAAGACCAGTTCTATAAGCACAGGGCCTGCCTACAGCCAAGAGAAATTCTATATCTGAGCCCCCCACCAGGTCCTCTTCCCCCCAGTTTCCTGAGAGCTGGGCTTTCCTGCAAACAGCCTGGGCTGCCTCCACCCAGCCTCAGCCCATATCACCCAGGCTCTGAACAGCTGTGCTGCAAGGGGCATCCGGGCCAGCCCCAGGCCACCACACAATGGTGTACCACCCTGTCAGGGGAAGTCATTGTGCAACCCTGGGCCTCTGGTTAGTTCCAGACCATGGGCAGGGGAAGGGGTCTAAATGGTTGTCAGGGAGGCCCCTGCAAAGGAAGGACTTGGTCCAGGGAGGAAGGACTGGAAGGCAACAAGGTCAAAAGCTGAGCCCAGCTTCTGAGGCACCTCGGCAGGGAGGCAGGTAGGGAACAAGGGCCTAACCAAGGCCTTCCTGGCATGTGAATAACAGCCAGCGATAATACAGTCCCAGGTAACAAGACCTGGCTTCTCAGACAGGAGGAAACCTACAGAAGTCACCTGTCCAGGCAGAAGCAGAGGAAACCTTTCAGTACCCCCTTCCATACGTGAGTCCCCCATAGTAGCCCTGTGGGAGTCTTGGTAGTTCACTTGTGCTTTGAGGCGGAGGGCTTTTCTGTTTATTAAACATAGATGCTGCTGCTATTGTGAACCCTACTTCCCCTGGCTTAGGATCAGGCAATCCCAGCCTGGCTGTGTCCCTGTGCTGTCCAGCAAGGAGGCTGGCCTTCTCTGAAACAGCATGAATAAATCTAGACCCTTCCCTCTTGGGGGATGTTCTGCTGCTGTCCAAATGCTTCACATACAGCTGGCTAAGTTCCTACAAGAGCCCCCAGGCCTTAGGGGTTAGCTGAGGGTTTCTCTCTTCCCCAGCCCTTGATGCAAGCAAGAGGGATGCATGGGCCTCTTGTGGCTTCACAGTTGCCTGGCAGAAAAGAGTGGCAGGAGCTGATGTGGAAGGCAGCTTCACCATTCACTTGTTTTGACTAGACACATACCTTTCAGAACTTTAATTTCCCTACTATTAAATGGGAACAATAAAACCTCTTAGGATTTTTGGCAGTTGCAAGGGGGTGTGAACTCAAACAAGTAATAATACATGTGAAAATGTTTTGGAAAGCATACAATATTACAACAGAAAAGGCAGATCGATGCACATACTGCCACTTCCTTCTCCTGGGCCCAAGGCAGACATTGCTAGCCAATCTCAGAACTTTCTCATTGAGCTATACTGATACTTCAGAATCCCTCTCAACATCTATTCCAGGAAGGCATCCAACAGATCAGAATTGCAAAAGAAAATCCACAAGCTCAGGGCATTATTACTGTTGAGGATCAGGCTGCTAGGAACAAGAGCGGGTGGGAAGTCAGAGGAGGCCTGCCCCTTGTGAGTGATTTAGAGACAAGAACTCTGGAAACTTGGTTCAGTCCATCATGCAGTAACTATGTATCAGTTATCATATCTGCAGTAAGGTCCAAAAGCCCTTCTGGAGCTCACAGAATACTAAGTGAGACCTGGCATCAGCAATGCAAATCAGGGAATGCCCAATAAACAGGACAGATGGTCAGTACTCTCTCTGGATTGGGCCAGATGCTCAGCCGGGCTGTGTGTTTTTCAAGAGCCCTTTGTACCCCACATCCTGGTTGGCAATCCCAGTTCCCCTTTTGCCCATTGCAGTTCCCTGAGCAGAACCAATGTTTTAGAAAGTACATAATATTACAGATTTGCAACAGAAAAGGCAGATCAATGCACATACTGCCACTTCCTTCTCCTGGGCCCAAGGCAGACATTGCTAGCCAATCTCAGAACTTTCTCATTGAGCTATACTGATATACTGTGACCCCAGCCCCCAGCACAGTCAGGCCAGCCCTGGAATGCTCTAGCCAACACCTGGGAAGGCCTCGTCCATGAGGCAGGGCTACAATGCCCAAGTTGGAGGGGGTGTGGCATAGCACGACCTCTGTAGCCCCTAGCTCCACCACATCATCCCAAGTACCCCAACCACAGAGCACTCCCTGAAAAAGGCTATACTGGGTCTTCTGCTCAGCCTGAGCTGCTGTCCGTAAGGGGAGCTCTGGCCAGGCAGGAGTCTTTTGAAAATCAAGTTCCAGGGCTCCTGCACACCGGCCCCAGAACCCTTCACCACAGCCTCCCCAGGTAGGGCCAGCCTGACCACCAGCCTGATCACTAGTGGCCGCCATGGTATGTTTTTAGGGAGTATCAAGCAGCCCCCACTGCGTAAGCAATCCATTCCCTCAGCTGCTCCCCTGAAGAGAATAAAGGCAGGAAGACTCTACTAAATGTGCATGTTGGGAGACAGTTAAGGCAGCCTCCCATTCCTGATTGATCTCCTAACAATGAATTAGTTCCGAGAAACACAGATTTGCCCCACCCCAGCAGTTTGTTCCCAAGCAAACCTCCTCCTGGCCCCAGTGCTCTTCCAGTCCCCCCTGGAGCCACCATGACCCTGTTCTCCACTCTGTCCCATGCACCCTAGCCCACAACCACCAGGGCTGGCATCTGCAGCACCACCATCCGGGGGCCACACAGAGGGCTGCTCTGGCAGTAGCAGGGAGGGTGTCCAGAGTGTGCTGTAGGCAAAGCTCATGGTCATGGATGAAGATGGAACCAGGAGCTCAGAGTCAGTTTTGCTGAAAACAGGAAACCACTTGTGAGGGTCCAAAGAAGAGAGTGCGAGGCTGTGCTGGAGGAAGCTGGGGAGGAAATGTGGCGACTGTTCTGCTGCAGGCACCTCTCCAAGCAGCAGCCAAATTCTTAGAAGTTGTCTGTGCCTATAGGTCTAAAGCTGAGGCCTGGGGCCAGGCCAGCCTCCACAGAGGGCATGGCACAGTCTTTATGAGCTGGTCTGAGGGCTTGTCCTTTGACCCTAGGAGAAGCCCCACCCCTCCCTGGAACAGGTGTCACCTCCCCACTCCTGCCCTGTGACCTTGTGAGAGAGTACATCTTTCTACAGCAGCTGGCACAAGTGTCCATAGAGGCAGATGGAAGGCAGGACCCCAGGACAAAGCAGGAGCCAGGATTTTAGGGATCTGGCCATTTGAGGTGTGAGTGCCATCTTGAAGCCTGCACTTACCCTCTGCTCAAGGCCTCGAGGTCCCCAGTGCAGTCAGGCACAACGAGAGGCCCACAGTGGCTTGTGCCTTTGAGCCTAACAAGGCAGCTGGGATGCACAACCATGTGCCCAGAGGGGCTTCCTGGTTCCAGCCGCAGGCCCAGGGCTCACTGCTGCAGGGCAGCCTAGCGCAGCTCCTCTTTTCGACCCCACCCCCAGCAATGCGGCAGGGTTCTTTCTGCCCACTGGGTCCTTTGTCCTAGCTCAGCAGACCCAGTGTAGGCTGCTAGAAGACCAGTGCTAGAGTGGAAGGCCAATGCCTAGACTGGATGACACTCTCCATAATGCCCAGGGCTCCTGTCTCCTGGAAGCTGGCGGGAGTCCACTCAACCCTGCCTCACCCCTCCCCACCAAAGGCCACCACCTTCCATGTTTCCACCCTAGAGTGTGAAGAGACCACCCCCCACTTTCTCCTATGCTTTAAAATCCTTCTGTCACAATTCCACGAGGGACTCCCCTTGTAAACAGGTACAAAAACAAATCCCAGGTCATGCCCAGATGCAAGATATGGGAACACACCTGCCTGGCTCCTCCAACCTGGCCAAGTTACCCTGAGGTAAAGACTTGACCAGATACAGATTGTATGGAAGGGAAGGCCAAAGGCAGAGGTGAGAGGAGAGAGTTCCCTACGGCTTTAGCACTTCAGAAGCAGAGTGGGGTGTTAAACCTGCTCTTATAATCTGTTCACAGGGTTCACACCTGTTGTCTCATGTAGTTTTTAATGGCACCCCCCTTCACACTCAAAAAGCGTCCCAATGTGGACAAGACTTTATGTGGCACCCTTATTGTGACCCACACTGAGCCGTGGGAGTCAGGGATAGGGAGGATAGGGGGGTAGTCCCTCACTCACCTTCCCAGCAGCCCCACCCGCCTGCCCTCACCACTGTTTGTGGTCAGTGGTGCAACCTCTGGCCTGGCCTTACATTGTGCAAGACACCAGTTGGCTCACAATGCCCACTGTACCCAAATATGTACTTCCCATTTCAGGGCCTCTGGCCACTGAATTCAGAATGCAGGCAGTGGGAGTCCCAGATTGGCTTAACCTATTGACAGTTCCTCAGAGAAAATGCTGGTACGAGGACACCAGGGATGGCTCCAGTGGCTGGGGGCAGGCAAGCCGGCCCAGGCAGGCAGACCCACCCCTGTGTCCCCTACAAAGAGTAGGTCTGGCAGATGAGCAGCCTCGGACAGCATGGGGGAGCCAGACCACGACAGAGTGGAAGAATCCCTCCATATCTGCCCTGTGCCTCAGGCCTGGGAGGATGGCACCAGGCAGATGCCCCTCTATTCCTACTGAAGCTGCCAGGTCCCGAGGCTCATGTCTTAGGGAGAAAAGCTACTGCAGAGCTGGAAATTCTGGAATTTCTTAGAAAATAGGTCATTTGGCATCTGTAGCTGGTGGATTTCAGGTCTCGGTGGGGGGGGTCCCAGCACCCCAACATCCTTGGGACAAGGGCTGACCATCCAGCATCTTCTCCCTTCCCCCTTGTAGCATCCAGAGCGGGTGAGGGTCTGGGTATCAGGACTGTCACAGAGTCTGGACTCAGAGTAGGAGGGAGGGAGCCAGGGCCAAGGCCCAGGAGGCCACTCATAGAGCCAGGCCTGGCTCAGTTGCACCTGCCCCAGACGCAGCCACAATTGCTCACTGTCCCCTAGCTTGTCTAGATGACCTCAAAGCTTGGGGAGTCAGGGACAGGCTCTGCAAAAGAAAGGAGAAGCAAAGTGAAAGGGACTCCTCCATACCTCACCCCAACCCCATACAATGAGGCTGTGAGGACTCCCCAGGGAGGGCAGGGATCTAGGCTCATGTCCTACAGACCATGGGGTCACGACACTGCAAGGTCAGGAGACACTTACCCAAGGATGGGAAGAAGACGTCTCCGGGGCCTGGAGGAGAAAGGGGAGTGCTGGGCTCAGAAAGCAGGTGCCGCCCAGACTCAGATGGCTGTCGCTGGGCCACGTAGGACAGTGGGGGCCTGGGCTTGGCCTCGGACATCCCTTGGGAGGATGGTAGAGAGGGCTCAAAGCCAGGATTTTCGATCCCTTGAGTGTTGCTGCCACAGAATCAGAATTGAGAGTCATCTATGCTGCTTGAAGTATGTCCTTTGCCCTGCCTCTCTCCAGCTTTTCTCTCCTCCCTTCCCATCACCTGCCTCCCCAATCCCCAGCCGCAGCCTCTCCCAGAAAGAAGGGAAGAACCAGCCCCACAGAGACAAGGCCTTGGGCTGCACTCTGCCACCTGCCCAGAGCGGTGGGGGGTGGGGCGAGGTGTGTGTCAAGGCTGCCCTCAGGATGGGCCCCGGTTCCTTCCTGTGATCTCACCCTTAGCATGTACCCAACTAGGAAGCCTGGACTGAAGGCACTTCCAAGACACCAGCCTCAGGAGTTTAGGGTTTCTCTTTGGTCCAGTAGAGGTAATGGCAATAGGATTAAATGTCCCAAAGCTTGTCTTGAGCTGAGGGGAGGAGTCTTTTCTTCCCAGTTGGAAGTAGGAAGACCTCTGAAGACCCCTCCAACTAAGATTCTAGCAGGACTGCAAACAGGACTTCTTTTGACCTGTTTTGAAAATCATCCCTTTCAAACACCCAGAGCACCTGAGAACCTCCCTGAGAACCTCCTCTGAGCACCTCTTCTGGGGCCAGGCTGCCTGCCAGCCTCCTGTTCAGAGTGCACCAAGGCACACTCCATCGCCGGCCTGTTGCACCACTCTGGGTCTCTCCCGCCTCTGCTCTCATGGCCTGCAGTGGCCTGACAGCTTCCCTTAGGAGTGCCCTGCAGGGCAGAGCCTAAGGCTGGGCTGGGGCTGGGGCTGGGGCTGGCACCTCGGGCATCCTTTGCATGTTTCAGTGTTTGCCCCAGGTCACATGTTTCTTTCCCTTCCCCATCCTAGCCTGGACTGACCACTGAGGCCCAATGGTGGGTACATGGTGCATCTCAGCAGAATCAGAGCTCAGCCCCTGGATGAAGGGTGGCAGGAGAACAGCCAATCACACAGATGTGTAGGCTTCAGCAGCAGATGGCAGAGGCTCTCTGACCCGCTGTGCTAGGCAGCAAAACAGGGTCCCCACTCCACAGAAATATCTCCTTCCTGATATCTGGCCCTGAGATATTTTCTCAAGGTTCCTGTGGGCCTCACCTGTCCATCCGCACCAGCTCCTGGGCACCTAGGGACAGACAGAGAAGCTGGTCACAGGAGGGAAGAGTTCCCAGACAGCACCCCTGCCCCTGCTGGCAGATGTCACTCAGGGAGTGGGAGCCATGCTCAGGGAGGCTCTGCTTAGCCCTGGATTCCACTTCTGTTCATAAGGGAGTCTGTGTGGCCATTCTCTGCATGCCTGTCCAGCAGATGGAGCCTCTGTGAGTGGCCCATTTTGACCATTGATAAATGAAACTTTTGTTGTCAGGAAAGCATAAGCAGCCAATGCTTTCTCCTATGGCTTGACGAACACAATGTAAGACCTTTAGGTATCAAGCATTGGCCTGGCTCCTGAATTTGCTGTGTGATTTCCTATTTGGATATTTGCCATGTTGTGGTCTTCAGCTATGACTTACTGGGTGGGAGTGTCCAGGGTCAGATCCTAATTAGAGGGTTCCTGGTCCTCTTTGTCCCATCCCCTAGGTTGCCTAATATGGTGGCATTAGAGGGGACATCTCCAGAGGAACCTTCAGGGATCTGAGCACCCAATCACTTCCCAGCCATTCCACCCAAGCTGTTGCCAGCTTGCCCCACTCTTGGGGGTCCTGGTCCCCCAAACTGGCCACCAACTAAATACACTGGCCTCAACTTCTTTTTCTTTTCTTTCTTTTTTTTTTTTTTTTTTGAGACTGAGTCTCATTATGTCGCCCTAGTAGAGTGCTATGGCATTACAGCTCACAGCAACCTCAAACTTGGGCTTCAGCGATTCTCTTGCCTCAGCCTCCCAAGTAGCTGGGACTACAGGTGCCCACTACAATGTCCAGTTATTTTGTTGTTGTTGATGCAGTTGTTTAGCTGGCCCAGGCCGGGTTTGAACCCTCCACCCTCTGTGTATGTGGCTGGCGCCGTAACCACTGTACTACGGGTGCTGAGCCAACTTCCCTTTTTCTTACAGCACCCCATTTGCTCTCACAGATCCTTCTCATTTTAAGGTGCTTTCTGCTGATTACTATGGGGAAACAGGCAGTGAGGGAAGGGCACAGCAACAGAACAAACTCAGGGAAGTGACACAGAAGTTCCTGAAATCTACTAGTGTCATGGCTACTTTTCAGAGCAACTTCTGTGGGTCAGGCTTCATGCAGGAGCACACCAGGTATTCCATCATCTCACCCTCTCCACTACCTTCTGGGAAAGGATTGTTGGTCCCATTTTAGAGCCCGGTCCTACCACTTGGTCACTGTATGCTTCGTTACGCAGTTTCCTTAAACTGTCCCTCAGTTTGCTCATCTGTAAAATGGGGACAATGGCAGTACCAAATTCTTAAAGTTGTAATGAGGAATGAGAGAATATTTATGACACGCTTGACCAAGTACCTGGCACAGCACTCCTATCTGTTAGCGGCTGCCAGCTGTGACACTCATGCTGATGAGCAGTTTTATTATAGGGGAGAATGGTCCCTGGGAAGAGCATGAGTTGAAGGCTCTGAGGCTGAGTCCCAGCTTCGCCTCTTACTAAGTTACATAATATCCAGTTAGTTATTTCACCCTACCAATCTTAGGCTTCTCATCTGTACATGGAGAGGGTTGAACTAAACTATCTCTAAGCCTCCTCCCATTTCTGATATTCCAAAGGTCATTTTTGTCCCAACAATTGCTACTAATTACAAAACAAACCTACCTATATCTTAAAGCAGGTCCCCAAAGGATCTGAATGACAGCATTTATATAAACCACCTTGATCTACTCCCTATGGTTAATCTTTCATTCAACAGATATTTATTATAGAGTACTAAGCCAGCACTGCCTAAGAGTCAAAAGCGCTGGTGGGGGCACTCAGATCCCGGAATTGGCATACCTGGTTCCCTTCCCCTCCCTCAGCCATTGAGCCCAGATCCTTGCAGGGAGTGTAGCAGCTCTGATCTCTCTAGAGGAACTGTGCCTACCTCCTGTCTTTGCTAAGCCTGAGAGCTGAGCTGAGGGCCTAGGCAGGTCACTGGCACCCCACCCACCCTGAGCAGACAGGGATACTCACGGCGGTTGGAAGCTGCCTGCCTTTGCTTGTAGACCAGGAGCAGGATGAGGGGGAGGCAGAGGATTCCCACGATGCAGGCTCCTGTAGCCAGGGCTGCAGCCGTGATGTCTGCAAGGGCAGAGAGGAGGCCAGGGTGAAGCCCCATTCCTCCCAAAGGGAAACTGAGTCCCGAAGAAAGAAGACCAGACAGCAGGGGACCCACCTTTACCCAGGGCCCCACAGCCAGACCCTCAGTGACCTGCAGAAGCATGGAAAGTCTGAGGACTTCCTTTCAAAGAGAGCCCCATGCCCACCCCCAAGTGGGCCCAGAGCACGCAGAAGGGAGAGCTATTGTTGACAGCTGAGGCAGCTCCAAGGAAGAGAGGGGACAGTGCCTCATCCCATCCCACACGGGACAGCTGGACCACCCAGAAAAGGGAGATCAAGCCTTCCCAGTCCCCATGCCACAGAGTTCAAGGTCAAAAGGAGCCCAAGTGATAAAAAAAGTTTTGGAAATAGACAGTGGTGATGGTTGTGCAACATCATGAATGTAATTAATGCTGTGAACTGTACCTTTCAAATTATTAAAATGGCAAATCGTATGTTGTACATGTTTTACCATAATCTATAAACAGCCTCCTCTCAACCCAGAGGCCCCTTATCCCTGAGGTAAGCCTTATGGAACCCTACCTCTTGATCTCACCATACCTACCATGACCGAGAAGAACTAGAGAAATATGAATCCTTGTCTGACATTTTAAAAAATGTAAGCTGATTAAATTATTAAAAAATGAAACACACGTTTTTAAAAATAGTCAATAATCGCCCCCTCCCCCTGGACATACAGTCACTGTCTGCAGTTCCTGGCGTAATGGTCTGGACATGATTGCTGAGCGTCCAGCAGGTACGGGATCACGTGACAACCACTTTTCCCACTAAGCCGCACTTAGACATCTTTCTTTCTTTCTTTTTTTTTTTTTTTTTTTTTGAGACAGAGCCTCAAGCTGTCGCCCTGGATAGAGTGCCGAGGTGTCACAGCTCACAGCAACCTCCAACTCCTGGGCTTAAGAGATTCTCTTGCCTCAGCCTCCCAAGTTAACTGGGACTATAGGTGCCCATCACAATGCCTGGATATATTTTTTTTTTTTTTTTGGTTGTAGTTGTCATTGTTGTTTGGCAGGCCCGGACTGGATTCAAACACGCCACCTCTGGTGTATGTGGCTGGAGCCATAGCCACTTGAGCTACAGGCGCCAAGCCTAGACATCTTTCTACATCAGCACAAGGACCTGCCTCATTCCACTTAGTGTTTTATCACACAGCTCACCCCAAATTTATTGAAGCAGATCGCTTTTGGTAGACATGTCATTTGCTTCCGTCTTCAACATAACTCATAATGCAGCAACAAATTCCTCATACACGCATCTTTATTCACTGGCAAGTACATCTGTAGGTAAATTTCTGGTGCTCAAAATTTCTGAGCCAAAAATTATGTGTGTTTTCTTTTAGGCTATTGCTAAATTGCCCTCCACAAAGTTGTACAGCTTCATAATCCCAGCAGCATGGGGAGGTTTGATTTATTTTAGTCCATCTGCTGACTGCAGACATTTGGCTGGGAACAGACGTGCCCTCAGAACCACAGCCAGCATAAGCGCATTTCCTTCCCAATTTTACCCCTTCCCTGGGCCAAAAGATGACTGGGATACCTTGTCACAGTGTTAACTTTGCCCCAGAGAGTTTTGGAAGATGGATGGGCTGTGGCCTAAATGTTGCCTTTGCACTATTTATTTGGGAATAAAGGGCGTTTTTGTATTGCTTTACCACCTGATGGTATAAACAAGCTTTCAGGGGGGTTGTTCACACCGCAGAAGAGAATAAACTGTTTCCAGGCATTTCAGAAGTACCTACTGGTACAGGAACAGTTGCTTTGCTAATTACATATCAAGTTCTGCTCCACATCACAGGACCCCTGCAGATCTTAACGAGGCTGTGTTCTGATGTGGAGTATTGAAGGTAAAGACATTTGTAACTCAGACGTTTCAGTATTTATTTCCAAACCCCCATCAAAGGGCCTTATTGTGGACAATATCTGTTTCCACAAACATGGCCAGTGCCTGGGCTGGCACCCACTGGGTAGGTAGCTTGGTCACCGTCCAAAGCCAGGCTTATCCTGGGAAGGTGATCAGGTGCTGGCAGAGGCAGCCGAGGACTGTGCCAGGCCCTTACAGAGCGGGGAAGTGTAGGAGGGGCCTGGACTACTCAGCCAGGTACCCCATGGGTATATGCGGAGGAGGGAGCTTGCTGCTGAGGGTGGGGCTGCCTGCTTTCCCAGGGACAAGGCTGGGTGAAAGTAGACAGCACGTCCTGCTGTCTTAGGGAGATGAGCTGCCTGGCCCCCTTCCCTGGACTCATTGAAAAGCCACTGCTCCTCAGCAGTGTAGCAGCTTTTTGAGCACCAACCTCCCCAGTCTCATCCCTTGCTGTTTACCCCCACCTCAGGCTGGCTTGGACTTCCATGTTATTTCATAGTCTGGTTACTCTCCAACTTCCCAAGGATAACATTAAGAGGCTCGGGCAGAAGTTGAGAAGGAAAACTCTAATAAGTTCTTGGCTAAAACCATCATTAAACTGATTGGGGACCATGGCTGGCTGTAGGGCACCTGTCAGAGGGGGCAAGGCTGGGGCCTTTCCAAAGGCAAGAAAAGTCAACAGCAACACCCAGCAGCCAACCCTGGGTCATAGGCAAATGTTTCTAAAACTGTTAGAAAACAGGACCATGTCCACAGCTTGCTATCATCCACTTGCCATCCTGCCTTGGCACAGGGCAATGGATGAGTTGACTTGGAAAGTCAAGCCTAGAATTGTGCCTCCAGAAGAAACAGCAGCTGACACTTAACACAGCATGTGCTCCATGCCAGGCGTGGTTCTTAGTGTTTGACATATAGTATCTCATTTTCACAGCAACTGTGGAAAATAAGTACTTATAATCATTATCTCCATTTCCATGTAAGAAAACTAGGGCATAGAGAGGTTAACAATTTGGCTGATTTCAGATCTGTGCTCGTAACCACACAATCTTTCATTAGAATGGATGCAAGTTACAACTATGGCCTACACAGTGTTTTGTTGGTTTTTTTTTTTTAGTTGCCAACATTTTATAATAGAGTTCACATAAAATCTGGCTTTGCTTGAAAATTTGGTGACTCTGAAAACCCTAGGCCCCCATGCTAATACAGCAGTTGGCAGTGCCCTGAGGCTGGTGGTTAGGCACTCTTCACAGTCCCTGTCACTCCCTGCCTTCTTACTCACCAGCTTAGGCCCCAAGGACATAAGAGTTTTTTTAATCCCTGATTCCGCTCCTTGGATAACACTGAATGTCTCCCTGTTGGAAAGAAAGAGACATACTTGCTCCTAATCTCAGTGGAGAAACCGTACTCAGAGAATGCAAGTGCTTTCCCAAGCCCCCACACCTGACCCAGAAGTACAGCCGAGTTTCTTCTCAGATGGGACCATATCTGCCATAGTGTTCAATTTGCAGACTGCTAGAACCAAGAGTTTGGAAGGGAACTTGCAAGGTTATCATCTCCCTGCCCTAATCTCCCTGCCCTAATCATTGATACAAAAGCAAGGACATCTCTTTGGTTCCCAAGCAGCCAATTCACAGCAGACAGTGCCTCAGGGAAGTAAGAGCCAGAGTGAAGCTTTGCATCCCTTATACATTTAGAAAGGGATGAGAATCAAAACCCAAGGGTAGAGATGCCCAGGAAAGGAAGCCTGACCCACTCTTGACAGCCAAGTTCAAGGTTTCTGTATCACCTTTGGGCTTTTAGCAGCCTGACTCCTGGATTCCCAGGTTCTTTCTCTTCTATGAATCCCCAAAGCTGCTTCTCTAGTATCTAGGTCAGGAGAAGTGATCTAGCTCCATTCCCGCTCTCTCTGCCACACCTGGTTTCTCTAGCATCATTCTGACATCTCTTGCTCTGTCCCCAAGACTGATGTCTTAGAACTAATTGTCAGGAAGCTGGTGTTGACAGGGCAAGACAGCACAGGGTTCAGGCAGGGTGTGTACACGGGTCCTTTTGGCTCTGGGTCTAAGAGACCAGGAGCAAGTCCTATCACCTGCCAATCTTGGTTTCCCCACCTTCTGACATGGGGTTGGTGGCAGAGAGGACAGTCTCTCGGGCCCTTGCAGCCCTGCAAGAGTTCATGGAGGAAGAAGTGGGACTGGGGCAGTTGGTCAGAGTGGAAGGAGCCATGGAGAAGTGAACATCACACCACATTGGCTGTCCTGGGCACGGACACACGTGTGCGCACAGTCACGAGCCTGCTGCGTAGGAAGGAAGGGGCTGCTCAGAGGCCTCTCCCCATGCTCAACAGGGAGCCACCGGAGAGGAAGTGAGTACAGGGGCTGTAGCTGGGCGAGGCAACACTGGCTCTGCAGTGTGCAGGGAAGAGTCTGAACCAAGACTTCTCAGTCCCATGTGGGGGTGGCGCAAAGGAAATCTCATATTCTTATTTTGCTCCTGGCCAGTCTGTTGGTCAAAAAAAAGAGTAGTTTGGAAAAAAAAAATAGTAGTTTGAGGCTGAGCACAGTAGCTTACACCTGTAATCCCAGCACTCTGGGAGGCTGAGATGGGAGGATTGCTTGAGCTCAGGAGTTTCAAGACCAGCCTGAGCAAAGTAAGACCCATTTCTACTAAAAATAGAAAAACTAGCCAGGTGTGTGGCAGGTCCCTGTGATCCTGTTAATTGGGAGACTGAGGCCAGAACATTGCTTGAGCCCAAGAGTTTGAGGTTGCTGTGAGCTAGCTGACACTACCACACTCTACCCAGCGCAACAGAGTGAGACTCTGTCTCAAAAAAAAAAAAAAGTCATTTGAGTGAAGAGTGGCTGCAGCCTTTGAGCTGGGGGTTGGCTGAGGCTGTAGTTTAGCTGTCCCCAGGCTGGCTTAGGTTCTTGACATGTCCTCCTAGATACTTCTGTATCTCCAGGGCCTAGGCAAGGGATGCTGTGCACCAGACGCCTGACACATCCTGGGTGGATGTGGAGGCCAAAACCACCTCCTCTCAGAAGAGGGAGGTGTCCTGAAGACGGAGCGCACAGGTGCCCTTGGGATAGTGTTCCCTTGGCCTATATGGCACCCCACTGGGCTAACACCACAGGCCTGGCTGCTCCCGCTGCACTGCACACCCAGTCCTCTCTTATCCCCACTCCCAAGCTGGGAAGAAGTCAGTGAGCAGAGCTAAGCAGGCTGCTGCCAAATCCCAGCTGTGCTGCTCTGTGTGCGAGTTTGGGCAAGTCGTGCCATCTCTCTGGGCCTGTTTCACAGATACAGAGGAAGACGTGATGCTACTTCACAGAGTTCTTATAAGAATTCCCGGAGATAATAATACATAAAAGGACTTAGCACAATGCCTAGCACACAGTAGGAGCTCAGGAAAAGTTCTCTTCCCCTTCCTGACCCCCTTCCTCCCTCCCCCACAACAAGGAAACTTTAAGTAGTTGAATCCTAAGCCAAGAAGACGTCCATGGTCCCCCAGTCTTCCCCAGTTGTAGAGGGCTGGTGGGCAGGGTGGCACTCAGTAGCATGTGCCACCCATCACCTTCCCCTGATCAGTGGGCACTGCCAGGGTATAACACCTGCAGGGAGTCAGAAGCAGAGACTTCAGAGGGTCTGCCACAGGAGGAAGCAAAAGGAATGGGCAACAGAGGAGGAATGGGAGCCTGGGGGCTTAGGGTGATGAGGCCAGAGTTCAGGTTCATCCTGGTCTGAGTCCAGGATAAGGACAGAAGAGAGGAGAGAGCCCAGTACGGGCAAGAGGATGTTCCCTTACTTTCACTCTCCTGGGGGGAGGATGGGTACGCGATGCATTTGGATGGTGCATCTTTGCCTGTGGGAGCAAAGAGAAGGGCCGTCAAGCAGGCGTAAGGGCCAGGAGGCCAGGGAGGCTTGTCCAGGCTGATGTCCCCCTCCCATCACAGGTACTCACGCTGGCACCTGCTGGGCAGTGCTGGCCCAGCTGGAGCCTGTACACATATGCACACACGCACACACACCCAGCATGTTCTCACCACGCCCGTTCTTATGCTGCCTCCAGGGACATGTGGATGCCTGCTGCTGCCCACACCTCTGCCTGGCCTACCAGCCTTTGCATTCTCACCTGGACACACACACACATACACATCGTCCCTGAAAGCCATTCAGCCATCCACAGACTCACACCCCACCGTGCATATAGTCCCATTATCACCCATACCCACCACAGCCATGGTGTCATCATTAGCACGGTCACAGTCTCAGCCCAGGTACATACAGCCTCACACTTTAAAAAGTTCCACTGCAGGCCGGGCACAGTGGCTCACACCTGTAATCCTAGCACTCTGGGAGGCCAAGGCGGGTGGATAGCTTGAGCTCATGAGTTCAAGACCAGCCTGACCAAGAGCAAGACCCCGTCTCTACTAAAAATAGAAAAACTGAGGCCAAAGGATCACTTGAACCCAAAAGTTGGAGGTGGCCATGAGCTATGGTAGGTGGCTACAGCACTGTACCCAGGGCGACAGCTTAAGACTGTGTCTCAAAATAAATAAATAAATAAATAAAAAGTTCCACTGTCACAGAGTCCTTCTCCATCACATCAGCTAAGCACATACCCCACTCCACACACCCCAGGCCACTCCATCTCACACACACACTCCCTGGAGCGTCACCCATACTGCCTCACCCAGCCAGTGACCAGTGTTATCCATGGTCACACCATCAGACACGCAGCTCCACGCACTCCCAGCTGTCACACACAGGACACCCTCACCTATCTGCACTTGCAACTCCATGGCACCGTGGACCCTGTGCTCTGAGTGGTGCTGCCTGATCTCCACCACCAGGCAGCAGTAGAGGCCGCCATCCAGCAGGCTCAGGTTGCGCATGGTGATGGAGAAGTTGCCGTGGTGGTCAGAGGCCGACTCCAGCCCGTGGCGGCGGGCCAGATCCTGGCTGGTGTTGGCAGCCTGATGGCCTCCATGGTGCAGGTGAAGGTCCTGAAACGTGAGGTTGCGGATGGGCTGGCGCACCGAGCAGGCCTGCACCTCACCCCGCAAGCTGCGGTACCACGTCTTGTAGAAAGTGACGTCATGCCCTTTGGTCACAGGGCCCAGGAGCTTGCAGGTGAGGGTGACATTCTGCCCCTCAGGGCACACGTACAGGGAATACGGTGTAGCAATCTTGAAGGCTGCCACCAGATCTGCCGAAAAAGAGGACAGCCCTGTCACCTGCCTGAGCCAGCACTACATCTTGGTGCCCCCAGAGCAGGAAAGAACCTTGACCTCAGCCACACTCCAGCCGTAGACCCAAGGCAAATCAGCTGACTTCCCTAAGCCTGGCCCCTCGATTAGCACAGGAACCCGACACCATCCAAGGCTGTGGGCAGTGGGGAGCCACAAGAGCTTCCCCACCTGAGGGTGCCCCTGGATGCCCAACAAGATAAGGTGAGACACCGGGGCAGATGACCCAGCCAAACTATGTTCCTCTCCTAGGTGGAGCATGTACCCTGCTCCAGCTTCTCACTGCAGGCACTACAGCTCTGGCCAGGACGACACTGGCATGGCCCAGCCTCCATATCCAACCTCTTGGGTTGCAGCAGGACAGGGGGCAAAAAGGCTATTTGGAACAGCAGCTCGTTGTCCTTGGCCACCCTGCTGTGGGCCATCAGTACCTTCTGTCCCTGCCCACTCCCATGATTGGACATTCCTGCCCTCTCCTATTAGGGAGCACTAATAGAGCACCTGCGTGTGCAAGGCTCAAGGCCCGGGCCGGGTCTGCATCTCACCTGCATGCCAAGCACATGGCCTCCCCTTGGGAGCAGACAATCTAGCTGGGCAGATAAGGCTCGTATTTGTGACAAAGGAATCCCCTAGGCAAAGACAAGCTGGTGCCAGCCTTCTGGGCACTTGGAGGAGGGAGGAAAAGCCTTTGGGGGACAGTCAAGGAACTTCCTGTAGAAGGGAGGGTCCTTGGACTTGATGGATAGATAAGATTGCACCCAGTATAGAGGGCGCCCTTGCGGGGTAAGGTGCCTGTGCAGAAACAGGAAAACCCAAGATGTCTAAGAGACAGGGACAAGGAATGCGTGAACTGTCATCTCATCCATGTACCTGCCTCCCATCCAACCTTAGAAATTCAGTTTTCTTCAATAAGGAAATGAAGCAAGCCCGTGGTACTCTTTACCCTACCCAGTCTTCCAGCTTTCAATAGTGTTGACCCTCAGAAGACCTTACTTTTGGAAACAGAAACTGGGTCTGGAGGCCAAATCATTTGTCTAGCTGTGTGAGCCTCAGTTTCCTCATCTGTGCAGTGATAAAAATACTGGCTACAACACAGGATTGTGAGAGGACTAAATAAGGAAAAGAGAACACGAGATGTGAGCTATAATGCCCTCTGCAGACCCATGAGGGATAGTGGCAATTTCCATGTGCTAGTGTTATTTTTATCTGAATTGGTATCTGGGAGGCTGCTGTAGGTCCAGCAGACAGAAAAGGAGGGTTTGGAAGTATGTACAAAATCCAAATTGATATGTCTTCTTCATTGTCCCAGCCAGGGATATCGCCTGGATAATGCCACATCTTCCTCCAGACACCCCTTTCCTATCCGCAGAACGTAGGACCCCTTGGCAGCAGGCTGGGACCCACCAAAAGAACAGAAGACCTTGTCCAGTTGAGAGGAAAGCAGCCTGTTGGATCTATGGGGGTTGGATTGATCGGCATTGTAGTCTAATACCTGCGAGTCATCCAGACTCTGAGCCTCAGACTCTTCATCACAAAACAGAAAGGAAAACATCCACCTGGCAGTCAAGGGAGGATTAGTAATAAATGACACAAAGCATTCTGAAAGTGCCTTGAGAATAGTGGGTGTTTGAAACTTAGACGCTAATAGGTCTCTTATTCATTTAGCAATTCAAGAAACATTTCCCAGGAGTGAAAAACACCAGGGAATAGGGTAGTGAGAAGCCACCTTCAAACTTGCTTCTGCTAAGGTGTGAATAACTGATAACAGCTTGACCAATCCTGGCCTACTTTTTTTGTTTGTTTGTTTTTTGGTTTTTTTTTTTTTTTAGACAGTCTCACTTTGTCATCCTTGGTAGAGTACCGTGGTGTCATAGATCATAGCAACCCCAAACTCTTGAGATTTTGAGATCCTCTTGCCTCAGCTTTTCATTTTTAGTAGAGATGGGGTCTCACTCTTGCTCAGGCTAGTCTTGAACTCATGAGCTCAAGTAATCCACCTGCCTCGTCCTCCCAGAGTGCTAGGATTACAGGTGTGAGCCCCTGGCCCCTAGCATACTCTTATATCTAAAGGAGAGTACCAGAAGATAGCAAAGGCATGGCCCCAAAGGGAATGTCTGCAGGAGTAGAGTTTTAGGCCCTAGAAGGTAAGGAAGCTAGACACACACCAGACCTTCTCCCTCTACTCTGCCCAGGAGTGGGCTGTGTCTGGGAGCTCTGGATTTTTGGAAAGTCATTGCCAAGGTGAGCAGAGATCTTAGAACTTCTTTGGCAAGATACCAGTCTCCTTTTCAGGCAACAACACAGAGGCCCAGAAAAGGAAAATAGTTTGACTGAAGTTGCAGAGGGTATGAACTCAGAGCCCAGAGCAGAGACTTCAGCTAAAGCATGATCTAGTTAGAATTGTAATGAGAAGAAATAGCATGTGTTGTATACTGTGCTCAGGGCTTTATGAGCATATTGAACAACCCCCTGAAGTATTGTTTTTATTCCCATTTCACAGGAAACTAAGGCACAGAGAGGTTATGTAACTTACTGACAATCACACAGTAAGTAAGTGCTAGAGCCAGAATTAAACTCAAGCACTTGGACACCATACTGAAGAAAAAAGTCCAGAAACTGAGGCTGGGTGTGGCTCACACCTGTGATCCCAGCACTCTGGGAGACCAAGGTAGGAGGATCGCTTGAAACCAGGAGTTCGAGGTTATACTGAGCTATGATTGGGCCACTGCACTCCCACCTCAGAGCAAGACCCTGTCTCTAAAAGTTCAGGAACTGGAAGTCTTGGCCAGGTGCAGTGGCTCACACCTGTAATCCTAGCACTCTGGGAGGCCAAGGTAGGAGGATTGCTTGAGCTCAGGAGTTTGAGACCAGCCTAAGCAATATGGGGATACCCCATCTCTACTAAAAAGTAGAAAAAACAAGCTGGGCATAGTGACGGGCACTTATAGTCTCAGCTATCTGGGAGGCTGAGGCAGGAGGATCTCTTGAGTCCGAAAGTTTGAGATTGCTGTGTCTATGAAACCACAGCACTCTACCCAGGGTGACAGAGTGAGATTCTGTCTCAAAGAACAAAACAAGGGGGGGGCAGTGGCAGAAAAAAAAATAAAAACAAATAAATAAATAAAAGATAAAAAACATAAAAAATAAAAAAAACAAAACTGGAAGTCCAGAGGCCACATCTAGTCTTTAGACATTTTATGTGAACTTCGAAGTATTTTTAACATTTTTGAGATTGCAACATTTAAAAACTAGTAATTTGATATGAAAATTCTGACTTTTACCTTCTCTTTAAAAATAAGGTACTACTAATCCATTTTTCCCACAAGGCAGCAGTCAGTGGAAGCCTCCCCTTTAGATGGGGCATCTGTGCTCCAATTTGCTATAGTCCCCACTATTCCCTTATGTCTCCATGTAAGAGCCTGCTTCAGCCTCTTACCATATTTTCTTGGCCCCATGGACATCTGAATTTGTGATCCATGAGTGTGGCTCCCTGGGCTAGCCAGGGCAGGACTCCACTGCCCAAGTCTACAATCCTATAGATATGACCCTCAGGCTCAGACAGGAGATGACCCACCCAAGTTCCCCAGGAGGAAGCCTGCAGAGCAGGGACTATCCAACTGTCCTCTGACTGCTAACCTGCAGCAGGCTCAGGGGAAAAGAAACCCCAGAAAGCCTGGCTGTGCGTTTGCTTTTGTCCATGCCAGCCTGGACTTCTGCTTCGCACTGCACAACAATGGCTATGCAAGAAAATTGGAGTGTCTAGGAAAAGGGCTTTCTTATATGCTCCCAGGAATAATCAAAACTCACCCAAAGAGTGGACCCTGGCATGACCCCTGCCCTGTGCTGCACCTGTAGCAGTCCAAGGGGCAGCTCCCACCATCACCCCTCCCAGCTGCTCCAGCACACGCCCTGGAGGGGCTGTCAGGAGGGCTGGCTGGGCGGGGGCAGGGCGGCAGCCCAGTGGTGGTGAGGAAGGCAGGCAGAGGAGAGGCGGAGGCAGGAGCAGGAAATGGAGCCCAAAGCTGACCTGGGTTGGGTGGGGACCAACAAGAGGACAGAAGGGTAGATGGAGTGAGACTAAGATGTGGGTGAGGTGGGGCCAGCTTGGTGGGCAGGCTGGGTGTCCCTATGAACAAGGAGGTGGGGACAGAGCACCAGGCTGAGAGCCCTTGGCATCCCAGCAATGGTGTTAATGACCCCAAGATTGATAACAGAAGGAAGGGATTTTCTGCCCTGCAGTTAATTTCCTTGAAACCCACAGGGCAACACAGAAGCACAGTTCAAGGACTGCAGGGAGAGTGGAATTGTTCAATCCCCAACACCTCTCTGTCACATACACACAGGCCACCAACCCCATAGGTCCCAAAAGGACCTCTTCCCCTTTTAGAAAAAAGAAGAAGCTGCACTGGGATTCAGGTTTGGGGGCCAGAGGAGAATGTTCATTTTCAAGCAAAAGGGCCAGACAGGAGTGAGCCAAGGGTCTACAGGGTTTCGTCCTGGGGGTATGGAGAAAGGGAAAGAAAACATCCTGTTTGTTGGGTCTAAGACTCTGTCCAGGACAAGGCCCAGAGAAGCCTGTCCTTGGGAGGACATGCAAGGGCATGGTGTTGAGAAAAAACAGGCTACAGACAAGGAGAGGGCCTGCACACATCCCTGGGTACGGCCCTGGGATTATAATTATTTGGTGGGAGGATGTTGCTTATTGTCACAAGCAGATCCTTTCGGACACCTGGGTCATTGTTGGAGACCGGGAAAAGTGGGTGGGAAGGAAGGCCCCTGGCTCCAGAGTGGCGAGAATATGTGGGACAGGAAAATGACCCAGGCCCTGGGCCTAAGCATATGCCAGCCGGGGACCTAGTCACCGTGTTTCTCTGGAGCCAGTACCCCAGCGCCTTCTTCCCCCGACCACTTGCTACAGAGGCAGGGGTTCCCAGAGGAAGAATGCTGTGAACCAGGGAAGTTCCAGGTCTCAGGATTAAAACTCTGGCCTGGGCAGCAAGATCTCTGGGTCCCAGTGACCACTTAGCTGTGCCCTTTGGGCAGGTCCAATCTTTCTCTGGGCCTCCCTTTCATCTCCTGAGAGATGCCCCATGTTCCTAGGCCCCCTATAGCTGTGAAGTCTTGTGGGCTTATGACCACTTACTATGTCTTAGGCACTTGCTGAGATTTCTTTCTTTTCCTTTTCCTTTCTCCTCTCCTCTCTCTTCTCTCCTCTCCCTTCTCCTCTCCTCACAACAGCTGCTCACTTTGTTGCCCAGGCTGGAGTGCAATGGCACAATCATAGCTCACTCAAACTCCTGGACTCAAGAGATCCTCCTGCCTCAGCCTCCCAAGTAGCTGGGACCACAGTTGGCTAAGTTTTCTATTTTTTTTAGAAATGGGGTCTCACTATGTTGCTCAGGCTGGTCTTGAACTGCTGATTTCAAGCAATCCTCCTGCCATGACCTCCCAAAGTATTGGGATTATAAGTATGGGCCACTGCATAGTGGAGCACTTTGTACTTATCTCATTTAATTCTCATAACACCCACTAACATGGGTATTATCATCCCCATTTTAAAGATGAGAATACAGCCTCAGAAGAGCCGAGATCCATACCTTGGACAGGCCAGCAATGCAGACAGGGAGAGCCCACATCCCTCCAAAACCCTCCAAAAGCCTCCAGGGGCAGATGTGGCTGACACCTCATCCTTTAGCTATTGAGAGAATAAACTGACCCTGAGCTGACCTCTTATGCCCTCCATGCAATCCGCCTCCGATGCAAACTGAAAACAGCGTTCTTTCATTCCACAAATATTTCCCAGGGTTCTAGCAAGAACCAGGCTCACAGCAGCGAGGGACAGTCCTGCTTCTGCCCCTTTCCAGCTGTTACACCCCCAGCCTCTAGTAAAAGTTTCTGTCTCAGCCTAGGGAAGAGGAACTTTTGTTTGGCATTTTCTCTCAAAGCCAGTTTTTGTGACCTTCACTTCTTTCCTCCCAGCAAGCTCTGGGTGAACTGTGGTTGTGCACGGGATGGGTGTGTGTGGGTGTGGACAGGCCTGTGTGTTTTCCCTGACTGGGCACAAGCGTAGCTCATAGTCACCAAGGCAATGCCCACGCCTTTAGAGGTGGGTCTCTAGTTTGGTTAGTTGGGGCTAAGAGTCTCCACCCAAACAGCTGAACTCAGTCCAGCTACTGGGAGTTGCCAACCAGACAGTTATTAATCACCTGCTATTACTGGCCCTGCTCTAGATACAAACAACCCAATTGTTGGCCTCACAGGGGGGCTCCAAAGACCCACTCACTTCCCACCAGGGTCCATCCCCCAAGATGGTCCACAGGGGCTATAGGGAAAGACTAGGCTGTACCTTTACCCAGATGCAGAGCACAGAGGGAAACAGAGGCAGGGACCAATCAGGACAGAGCTGCCCACACTAAGAAAGGAAGTGCCCCAGGGCAAAGGCTGAGGGCTTGAAACCAGCAAGTCTGCCCTGCCCACAGGGTTCTTCAGCCAGTGAGGACAAAGGGCGCTCAGATGTGTTTACTGATACCTGCCCCTGCAGGAAGTGTCCATTCACATAAGACCAAGGAGGCCGGGAAGGGGAAGCGGGTTCTATTGGAGGAAGCGGACCTTCCAGTACCTTGGGAAAGCATCCATGCATCCGGGGCTGGAGGCTAGCAGAGAGCATACCTCCCCTGGAGGGCCTGGGCAGCTGACCAGAGGGCCTGGCTAGTGGATGCTTCTCTGGATGACTCTCCCAGATGTGCCAGGTCCTCCCTGAGGAGGACCATGTATAGCCCAGGCTACCAGCTAGCCTCATGACCTCATGCTGCAGAGACTTGCTACACCTCTTGAGTCATGTCTTTTTGTCCCCTAGCACCAGGGTAGGAGGCTAAGTGGCAGTAATAGCAGCAGGGCTCCTGCTTTGTGCCAGCATCCTTCTGAGCACCTTTACTTTCACTTACTTGATCCTTCCATCCTATGAGGTGGGTACTAATATCACCTCCATTTTACAGGTGAGAAAACTAAAGCACAGAGAGGTTAAGTAGCTTCCCAGCTAGTAAGTGGTGATGCCAGGATTTAAACCCAGGCACTCAGCTCCTGGAGGTCTGGTGCCATCTGACTACTCTCTAGGGCAGTGATTTTTCAGCCAGTGTGCTATGAGAGGATCATAGGTGTGCCACCAAAAATTTTAAAGATCCTTAATTAAATTATTTTCAAAAGAAGTTCAAAGCATAGTGAGCATTTTTTTTTTTTTTACTTTTTTCTTTTTTTGATCCACATAATTTAAGTGTGCCACAGAAGTTTAACTATAGGTTCAAGTGTGCCATGAGGCAAAAAAGGTTGAAAAACACTGCTCTGGAGACTAGAGTAGCCAGGGCCTGCCCAGAAGTCCCACCTCTTTCCTGCAGAGGGACAGATAGTCTGGCCAATGAGGAGCGCCCAGCTTGCCTGGCAGCATGAGTAACACAGATAGTTTTACTTTTGGTTTTACATTAAATAACATTGAATCATCCGTAAAGAAGGTTATTCCCTTTTCAATTCTCTTTCAGTCCTGATTACATCAAAATGAAAGTCCCAGTTTAATGACAATATCTGTAAAACCTTTCTCTCTCTCTTACTCTTTCATCTTCTTTTCTTTTCTTTCTTTTCATTTTTCTTTTCTTTTCTTATTTTCTTTTGCAAGGGGCAGCAGCAGGTTTAAGACTCAGAGCCTTCCCCAGACTAAAGTTTCCAACTAGAATTTAATACCCATATTTGGTTTTCTTATTACGTATTTTATGGTTTTGTTCTATTTATGGCAACAGATAGTGGATTTCCACTTACAGAAGTGATATAAAGTTTCCTTTAAAAATCTACTTACCCAAAAGAATGAGCAAATTTAAAGAAAAAAATAAGTAAACATGATAATAGGCAGACAAGGAAGAAATCATAAAGGCGATAAGCAAATGACAGAAGCTTGGGAAACACCGCCAGAGAATTACCCTTCAGTAGAGAGTGGTCAGCCTCGCTGAGAGCATGCCACCCAACCTGCCTGTTGCACAGATAAAGAGGAAGTGTGTGTAGTCCCACAATGAGTGAACAGCAGAGGTCAGACTTGACCCCAGGTCCCCATGGAAAATAAGATCCTATGTAGACAAGTTAAAGGAACTGGGCCTGCTTGGTGAGTAGCAGAGCAACTTCATTACTGAATTGCTAAAGGATGGGCAGGATGTTAAAAGGAGAACCTGTAGGCACCTCCCTGGACATTTCAGACTATAAGTGCCTATAGGCGACTACAGGTGGCTGAACTGATGCATCCTTGAGAGTCTCGAATTTTGGAGAAGCCACCCAATACCTTTCCATGCCTTGGGCATCATAGGGACCTACAGGCAGCAAGGAGCTCAGATGGGAAGCCAATGGGCATATGGCCTCTGAAAGCCATGACGATATTATACAGCATTCACAACAAGCCAGGTGCCATGTTAAGTGTTCATCTGCTTTTCCCAGCAGCCATCTGAGGGAGGTGCTATCATCATCATCATTTTAGAGATGTGGAACTTGTTCAGGGATGCTGAGTAACTTGCCCGATGTCACACAGCAATAAATGGTCATCTCAGGATCTGAATGTAAGTCTTACTGACTTCCAAAGCCAAACAGCACAGGGTTCTACAGAAGCCCAGGTATGCAGGGCACACCACCCCAGGCCTAAGACCCCATATACTATGTGCATATAGGGAGGTGGGCTTTTTTAGCTTCCCAGCAATGAGCCATCCTCTACCATGGAGGTCACTCCCTAGCAGAACTTTGACCTGCTTGGGGGGAAACAGGAGCAACCAGCCCAGCTCAGTAAGAGCCTCCCAGTATTTCTGGCTCCTGGGTGTCCCTGGAATTGAGTATATTTGCCTCGTGCCATGGGCTGGCGGACTAGCTTCAGTCTGTTTCTCTCCACTCCAGGGGCTCTGGGCAGTGGGTTGTGGATTTCCTAAGAGCTGACCATTGCTGTGTCATAGCTTGCAGCATTGGGTTACTCAACAAGGTCCTGCCTAGTTTACTATGAAGGGGAAGAGGGAGTCTCCCTCCCTAGCCCCAACGCACCTGAGCTTAAAATTGTTAGTTCCAAAGTTTAGGACTCCTCAGCGCATAAGGACAGGGCAAAGATAGTAACTTCCACAGGTCCTGGGAATCCCTACGGGGAAGAAGAGGCTCTGCCATCCTTTGGGTCTGCTGAGTCCTGGCTCTTCAGATGCTCCCTACACCCATCTCAGCCTGACTCAGGCCTGGAAAAGGGCATCTTCAATTTCCCTGGGCTCCTGAACACCACATTCACCACTACCATTCTTCCTGGTACTGGCCCAGCCCCAAAAGCTGGAAGAATAGTTCCATATCTGCCATGCCATCTCATCTTCCCAGCCACAAAGGCTTTGACCTTTAGCAATTCTACCCAGAGCTACCCAGCCCCTCAGCAGGCCAGTGAGCAATCTTCCCACCTCACAGACCCTCTGCACCTCCTTCTACCCAGCTACCTCCCTTGTTGCACACTGTACTGTTTGAAACTACCTGCATCAAGCCCTAATTATCTCCCTAAGCTGGACCCAGGAAGGGAGGGCCTTTAAGTGCACCAAGTTGTTTGATAACCAAGAGGCTCTGCCACCCCAGTGAAGGCTCCTGGGAGTGTAGGCAATTGAGGGTGAGGGGCTTTGCTCAACTCTCAGAGCTGCTCTGCTACTGCATGTTCCACAAGCTGGGCTCTGGTCCTCTAGAACTCAGTTTCCAGATGGGTTGCTAAATAGAAGAGCCCTGCTAAAAAAGGGCAGGAAGGGGGCAAGAAAACAGGAAGGGCCTCGTGGGGTCACTTGGGGGGATGGGGCAGGGCAGGTGGCCCATGGCAGCAGTGGGGGTGGTGCTGGCCTTCCTGTCGGCCATTATCCCCTGTTCCTTCTAAAAGCCATGCCCTGCCATGGATATGGCCTTGATGCTGGGACTGCCCCAGTCCCACCCCCACCCCTAGTCTCCCTCTCCCTCTGGCTATCATCTTAGGGAGCATCCAGGCTGGGTCTTAGGTAGCCCCTTCCTCCTCAGAGGCCCAGGCCAGCACTGAGATAACATGCTGCCCCAGTTTGTTTCTGAGATGTCTTCCAGGCTCTCCCAGTCTCCTCCTCTCCCTGTTACTCGTTCCCCTCTCCTCTTCCAGCCCACCCATTGGGTCCCTCTGCCAAGCCCTCTGACTCTCTGAATG
Source organism: Loris lydekkerianus (assembly GCA_963574355.1). Taxonomy (NCBI): domain Eukaryota; kingdom Metazoa; phylum Chordata; class Mammalia; order Primates; family Lorisidae; genus Loris; species Loris lydekkerianus. Next base: position 74,879 of record CAUYPK010009532.1, read on the forward strand.
ACTCACACTTTCCCTGGGACCTCCCCAGAAAGTCTGGTTCCATGAGCTGCCTGCTGGCCCCCTCTTCTCTGAGACCCAGCCTTTTCAGCTCTGGGCATTTAAAAACCAGAGCCAAGCTATGGGTACTAGGACCTCTACCCTCCCCGGAAGCCCTTACATCCTGGCCAGGATACCATCTGGAGTCTGAATTTGGGAAAGGGAAAGTGGTGCTTCCCTATGTGGGGCTTCTGTGTTTGAGCTGAGGAAACTGAGGCCAGAGCTATCCCAGAAGGGGCTCACGCTGTGCTGGGGAATGCCTGAGCCCTTCCAAGTGCCCCACACTGTTCGCTGAACTGCAGCCTTGCTGGTGTGGAAGGGATCAGCTGACCCTCACAATAGGGACCAGGTGGACCAGGGCCCACCAAGGGTCAGCCAGGAGTGTCACCAGGGCACTGGCTGAGAGGACAACAGCCCCTGTGCCCTCCAAGATTCTGGAGTCCTAAGCCCAGAGGAACAGGGAGATGTGAGCTGTCAAAAGCCTGTCACATCCACTAGAACACACTGGGGCTGTCCCCACCTTGTCCCTCTCCTGGGCTGAAGTTACTTGTGTGTCCTGGGCGTTCTGGGAAGGGGAGAGTTGGACAGGCAGCCTATAGGGACACCCTTGCCTGCTGCTTGGGCAGCTGTCAGAAAGTGCAGATGCCCCAGTGCCTAGCTGGAGCACTTGACAGAGTTGCCACTCTCCCTGCCCAGCGGTCCCAGCAGCCTCCGGGCGGTGGGTGGAGTAGGCTACACGGTCACAACAGGCTGAGGGGGCTCCCAGGACGCCAGGGTCCTGCAGCCCGCACCTGGCCTGCTGTTCTTTCTCTGCGTTCCTCCCCAGAGCATAGCTTACCCCCAGCTTACCTCGGGACGCGGCCAGGAAAAAAGCGAGGAGCAGGGGACCCCAGCGCCCGTTGCCGGCCTCGGGGGCCTGCGGGACGCCCATGTCGGCGTCGAGCGGAGCGGCGTCTGGCGCTGCCGGCGGGAACCGGGTGGCGGGCGTGTAGGGGATCTCGTATAGCGCGGGGAGCGGGCGGGACGCGGCCGGCGCCTGGAGACCTCCAGCGAGTGAGTGCTTGGCACTGAGCACGGCGGGCCGCCCCAACGCTGCTGCTCGGGGCCTCCGCAGCGCCCCCGGAGGGCCGCAGGGCGCACTCCAAGAGGCCCGGCGGAGTACGTCCGGGCTCAGCTCTACTTGGTCGCTGGTTGGTTTGTTTGTTTGTTTGTCTGTTTGTTTGAAACTGAGTCTAAGTCGCCTCAGTAGAGTGCCTGTGGCGTCACAGCTCACACAACCTCAAACTCGGGCTCACAGCAACCTCCAGCTCTTTAGCTTAAATGATTCTCTTGCCTCAGCCTCCCAAGTAGCTGGGACTACAGGCGCCCCCCACAGTGCCTGGCTATTTTTTGTTGCAGTTGTCATTGTTGGTTAGCTGGCCCCAGCCTGGCTCAAACTGCCAGCCTCAGTGTATGTGGCTGGTGCCCTACTCACTGAGTAGGAGCTCCCAGCCCTTGGTCGCCGGTTTAAAGCGTTTTCATAGCTCAGTGAGTAGGGTGCCAGCCACAAAGTGGAGGATTCTAGAGTTGTGAAGGGTTCTAGCCTGGCCTGGGCCTGCTAAACAACAATGACAACTGCAACAAAAAAGCAGGGCATTGTGGCAGCGCCTATAGTCCCATCTACTTGGGAGCCTGAGGCAAGAGAATCGCTTAAGTCCAAGAGTTTGAGGTTGCTGTGAGCTGTGACACCACCACACTCTACTGAGGGCAACATATGAGACTGTGGGGGGGGGGGCTTTTCTACTACCCCACAGTCGTTTTGGAGAGAATTATTTTTGTGCAGCGTAAGAAGTAGATCTGCGTCTAACATGACTCAGTGCATGTTATTATAGTTTGCACTTGCTCTCACCCACCAACCTTTGAGTGGTCTAGGGGCAGGGACTTGTACCCTACATCCTCCAGCCAGCCCAGGGCTTGGTATGTGGTAGACACTCCTTGTTGTGGGATGAAAGAATGAATGGGTGGAATTTGACATTGTGAATCTCTGACAAGTTGGAGCCAGCTTGACTAGACATTCAGAGCCTGAGACACCCTTGCACACACACACACACACACACACAGAGAACAGCTCAGTGCAGGAGTACACAAAAGGCTCAGCACATCCCTATCCTGGGACACACACACACGTGCGTACAATGTCTGCTGGTACATCTTAGCCACCCCTAAGGCTTTGCCCCAACTCTCACTCCCTGGTGCCCTAGATACCCGAGGGGCACTCTCAGACACCCACACAGCACTGCCAGCACCACTGGTGATGGCTTTCCTCTCCTCTCCAGATTCTTCTCATCTTCCAGGGCTTAGCTCAAGTCCTTCACCCCCCCACCCCCACCCAGTACCTACAGCTGTCACACCACACCTAAGGTTACCAAACTGAGGTTACGGTTGGTTCTTCATCTGGCTTCCCATGCTAAACTATGAACTTTTTGGGGGACCACAGCTTCTCCTTGATGTTCCTGAGTCCCTGGCACATCTCTGAGTGTGGAGAGGGTGTTTATTCCACTCCTATCTGAATGGACAGACCATGAATAAGTGAGTGACAGAGGAGTGGAGGTGACGCTGTCAAGGATCAAGGACTGGGGAGTGAGAGGGCATAACAGTTTCACCCAGGACACGCTAGCCTAGCCAGAGCTGCCAAGGTTGCTGCTAGCCCGGGAAGGATCTTGAGTTCCTACGTGACCCCCAGGCTGAAGGACAGAAGACAGCTAAAGTTGTGAAAGATCAGGAATCAAGGTGTGCATCTCACTAGGAGCCAGGATTCTGGGTGCCACATGGATGGCCTGATCCAAGTTACAGGCTCTGGGGGCTCTCAGCCCTCACTCCTGGGGCAGGGAAGTTTATAAAAGAGGAAGGGTCACTGCATCGTGTTATTACGAGGGTATCTCGTGCAGGCTCAAGGCCCCTGGAGCCAGAGAACTCTCCTGGGATGGGAGCCCTAGCAGCTACCAGGACATAATCTAGGTCCTTGGGCATGATCCTGACTTTTTAACCCTAGCATGGGAGACACCCCAAGGCCCCTTGTGCTAGGAAAGTGTGAGGTCTTTTCTACCAGGGAAGGTACAAAGCCAACTGAGTCAGGTAGACACTGGGCCCTCTTCCCATCCGGCCATCCTCTGACAGAGATGAGGTGAGGATCCCTCAGGGATAAGATCCTAGGGCACCGCCCTTTCTCAACACACCTGATGTGTGTTGAGACATCTGATGACAGCAGACTAGAATGTCTGAGGGGGCTCAGGATCCCAGGGCCTGGCAGGAGACAGACCCGGGGATCAGAGGAAGGGCGGCAGCTGCTCTGCTAACACTTCCCCAGAGGACCTGAGCACCTGAGCTGGTCTCAGTCTCCTCCTCCTTCCCACTTCCTTCCTCTCCACCACACTGCCCACCACTGAGCCTCCTGGGGTTGTGTCAAGGTAAGAAAGAGACATTGCCCAAGGGGTATGGTCCAGAAACCCCAAGCACTGATTCCTCAATGCCAAAGCACTACAGGAAGGGCTCAGCTGAGAGGGCCGTTGGAGCACTGACTTCCTCCTCACTGCAGAGGCCAGAGAAAGTCAAACCCATCTCCCCCTCCCAAGCCCAGGTCTGGTCTTAGAGCAAGAAGGTCTCTGAGGGTAACTCTATTAGAACCCTCAACTCCCAACCCCTGCAGCTTGCACCATGGTTGGACCCACCTCCAGGGAGTCTAGGAGGTAGGTGTGGGAAAGTGGAAAATGTCAGCACTTCCATCCCCCATGGTGAGGCTGGAATCCTGCCTTTTACTACAAAGTGGTGCTTGTTCTCTTGTGGGCAGGTGAGGGGGCTCGGGACCCAAGGCTGGGTTCCACACCAGATGTATGTTCACAGCTGCATCCAGGACTATACAGAGCCAGCTGCATCTGGATATACCAGATGAGCACAGCAGCCTTCCTTTACAGTCATTTTTACTCTAATATTGGGGGCCTCACCAGTATTTTTAATGAAAACAAACACTAACACGTTATGGAGAAGAATTAGCTTTCAATGAGAACATGAGATATTTCAAAGATATTTCATTCTTGAGACAAACAGTTCAAGCTGTACCCCAGACTGTGCAAGTTCCCTTTCCTCTCTTGGTGGAAATGTTTGAGAAATGTTAAAATAATGTATACCTCCCTGTATACCTGTTATTTTGATAAAGATTCATTGAGGCTTTATAACCCAAAGGAATGCCTCCTGTCTAATGGTGGGGATTTAGTCCATCCGGCTGATGACAACAGACTAGAATATTGGAGCTAGAAGAGACTTCAGAGATCAAGCCAGGTCCATCATTAACAGAAGAGCTCCAAAGAGGGGTTACAACCTGCCCAAGGTCACATAGCTCCATTTCAAGGCTGCCAAACTTACTTGCTTTGGAAACAGTGTTAGCAACTACCCAATATGTCTTGCCCCCAAGATCCAGAGCTACAGCTCAGAGGACTCCTCACCTCCTCAGGGCAGTGACAACCTTCTGGGATTCAGGTCACCTACCCATCTATCCATCCCTCTACAGGTGACACCAGAACCAGATGGGCCCAAGGAAAAAGTCCACAAGTTGTCCACATTCAGCTTTTTATACTGCCTCCTTTCTGTTCTCTGGCATTGGCAATGGCCTAGTTACTTCTCTCTACCCAGGCATCTCTGAAGTTATTATCATCTTATTATTTTATATTAGTCATTAATTATGGCTTGTATTAGTCAGGGTCCTGACAGGAAACAGCTGGCACACTCAGACAGGACTCACTAAAAGAGAGTTAATGGAGAGACTATTTATGGAGGGCTGGTGAAGTGCCCAGAGATTAACACTCAACCACAGCCCCTCATGTGTCTAAGGGAAAGGAGGGGAGGTGGTGTTGCTGGAGCCAGTGAGAGCTGGAGCTGTGAAAGCTCCCCACTCCAGCACGAGGAGTGCAGCCACTGGCAGAACTGCAGTGGGGAACCAAACCGGGGGAGTGTGGGGGGAATGCCCCACCTTCTTCTGTGTCTCCTGTCTTCTGCCAGGACCTCCCACTGGCCAAAGCCATCCGGAAGCCAGACAGAAAAGGAAGCCTGGCTAAGTCAGTCAGTGCACAGGGGACATCTTCCCAAGTGGAAGAAAAGCAGAGAGGCGGGGATGAGGACAAGGATACTAGCACATAACTAGCTTCTGTTTTCATTTTCTACTCTGCTTGTGAAGTGCCATACTAGCCATTCCTGGTTGGTTCTTTTTTTTTTTTTTTTTTGAGGTAAAGTTTCACTCTGTCACCCTTGGTAGAGTGTTGTAGGGTCACAGCTCACAGCAACTTCCAACTCTTGGGCTTAAACAATTCTCTTGCCTCAGCCTCCCACATAGTAGCTGGGACTACAGGCGCTTGCCACAGCACCTGGATATTTTTTGGTTGTAGTTGTCATTGTTGTTTGGCAGGCCTGGACTGGATTCGAACCTGCCACCTCGGGTGTATGTGGCTGGCACCCTGGCCACTGAAGTACAGGCACCGAGCCTCCTGGTTGGCCTTTGGTTCTTGAGTGCTGCCCACTGAGTTCTGGTTGGCTGATTCTTTCTTTTCTTTTCTTTCTTTCTTTTTTTTTTTTTTTTTGAGATAAAGTCTCTCACTCTGTTGCCCAGGCTAGAGTCCCTTGGACTCAGTCTGTCTCACAGCAATGTCAAACTCCTGGGTTCAAGCAATCCTGCCTCAGCCTCCTGAGTAGCTGGGACTACAGGCACTTGCCATGACACCCAACTAATTTTTCTATTTTTAGTAGACAGAGTCTCACTCTTACTCAGGCTGGTCTCAAACTCCTGAGCTCAAGGGTTTCTGCTGCCTCAGGCTCCCAGAGTGCTGGGATTATAGGCATGAGCCACTGCACCTGGCCTGGTTGGCTGAATATTACTCAAGGTCTGATTGGCCCATGCATCAGCCAGAGACAGCCAGTCACAGGAGAGCATGCTGAAGAGACTGTTCTTGAGGTGAAGAGATGTTCAGTGAGTTTTATTTTTTACAGCTCAACAAAGTCTGCCCATGAAATTGCCACAAACCCAATGTCTTCTCTTATAAAAGAGCTGAAAATAGATATTTCTTTCTTTTACATGAACAATAGGTAAAGCTTAAATAATGTGTTGGGCTGGGTGAACAATAGTGTTGACATTCTTCTTGCCCAGGGTCGGTAGGACTGGGATTCATCCCATATACCAGTTTTAATCATTAAATCACTGTGCTGCCAAGGATCCTTGGTTTGCTTCTGGCCTCACCACTGTTGTGACTGATTAGTGATATCCGCCTGACCAAGGACTGACCATGCTCTTCTCCACAGGCCACCACACATGTGTATGTGACCATCGTGGACGAGAATGATAATGCCCCTGTGTTCCAGCAGCCCCACTATGAGGTGCTGCTGGATGAGGGCCCAGACACAATCAACATGAGCCTCGTCACCATCCAGGCACTGGACCTGGATGAAGGGCCCAACGGCACAGTTGCCTATGCCATCATTGCAGGCAACACCATCAACACCTTCCGGATCAACAGACACACGGTCAGCAGCTGGCAACAGGGTCAGGACGAGGGGCAAAGCCTCTCTGGGGATTGGTGGGGAGTGCCGTGATATCACAAGGGATCAGAGAAAAGACAGAATCCAGGAGGACACGGTGCATGCACTCAGTATGGGAGTATGAAGGTTGGTGGGAGTCTGGCACAGAGGGCAATAGGAGTTGCCCCATCGGGGCCAGGATTTCAGGTCCTACTTGCCAAGTCAGTCAAAGGGTACCTCAGACCCACCAGCCCTAGGTCCACCCTTGTCCCTTCTGTGTCCCCCAGGGCGTCATTACTGCTATCAAGGAGCTGGACTATGAGATCAGCCATGGCCGCTACACCCTGATCGTCACTGCCACAGACCAGTGCCTCGTCTTATCCCACCGCCTCACCTCTACCACCACGGTGGGTGGGACACAGCCCCAACTTGGAGGTGGGGAAGGACAAGGCCCAGAGAGTTCCACTGGGGGGAGGGGAGAAGAAAAATCATCCAAGGGAAATACCTAAATCACCAACCCTGTCCTGCTCTCAGCAACTCACCCCAACCTGCTACGTGACTTTGAGGAGGACACTGAACCTCTCTGTGTGGCAATATCTATCAGAGAGGTAACAACCTCTGCCTTCCTCCCCTTCATGGGAAAACTTGAACTCTAGTCAAACTAACAAGGTGCCAGATCCTTGCTTTTTCCACTTCCTAACTGTGACCCTGAGCAAGTCACTAACCTCCCTGAGCTTCTGTTTCCTCATCTGTGAAAGGGAGATAATAAAGACTATGTTTTGGGGTGTGGGAAGAGCAAATGAGACCCTGTGAAACAACCATAGTACAGGCTTAGTGCCTGTAGCTCAGTGGGTCGGGTGCCGGCCACATACACCAGAGCTGGCGGGTTCAAACTCGGCCCAATCCTGCTAAACAACAACAACTACATCAACAACAACAAAAATAGCCGGGCGTTGTGGCAGGCGCCTGTAGTCCCAGCTACTTAAGAGGCGGAGGCAAGAGAATCACTTGAGCCCAAGAGTCTGAGGTTGCTGTGAACTATGACACCACGGCACTCTGCTGAAGGCAACAAAGTAAAACTCTATCTCAAAAAAAGACGTAATACAGTGATAAATAGGAGTTTATGGCATTGTTACTATGATTAGGATGCCCATAAAAAGGCTTTGTCAATAACAATAACTCATCCACATGCGTAACTTAAAAGGCCCTCCCACATCCATCACCCGGATGATTCTCTCATCGCCCCCATGAGGCAGGATTATCAGGTCCAATTTACAGATGGACTGAGGCCCAGTGAGCGGTGGGCCCAAGGCTGGCTTGGGTGAGGCCCTCCCTAAGCCTGTGTACCATCTCAGGTGCTTGTGAATGTGAATGACATCAACGACAACGTGCCTACCTTCCCCCGGGACTACGAGGGACCATTTGACGTCACGGAGGGACAGCCGGGGCCCAGAGTGTGGACCTTCCTGGCTCATGACTGGGACTCAGGCCCCAATGGGCAGGTGGAGTACAGCATCGTGGATGGAGACCCTCTGGGTGAGTGGTGCCCATGCTGGGGGCATGCAAGGAGACAATCCAGAGAGCTTCCCCGTACCTGCTCGGGAGAGGATAAGAAAGGAGGTCCCCAGGTGCTGGCTCCAACTTTGTGTGATCCACCCTCTCTGGGCCTCAGTTTCCCCATCCATAAGATGATGGGAATAATCTTCTTCACAGGGATATTGTGAGAACACCCCAAAATCTGATAGCAGAGGCTTGTGATCTTGAAGGGTCCCAGACTCCTTGAGAATCTGATAGAAAATGCCCCTATGTCAAACCCAGAGAAAAGGCCCAAAGGCAGAGGAAGGATGAGCATCCTTAGTGTGAGGCCCTCAGGAGCCCCTGGGCACACGTCAGGGAAGGAAACACCCAGCTCCCTCTGCTCATCTCATCACCCGTAATAACCTTGACAGCTGTCATGCTCTCCTCACTGGTCAAGCAGCAGAGTTTGCCCTGAACTTGGAAATGATTTCTCAAGTCAGATTTTACTCATTTCTATAGGGCAGGCATCCCAAACCCAGTGACTCACTGGAGTCATCCCAAGAACATACACGGGAGAAGGGATTCAGGACAGACAATAAGGAGCAGCAGGAACTGTGACAGCTTTAACTCCACTCCCAGCAGTTGTAGTCAAGTCAAAACACAGGCCCAGAATGCCAGGCCTTCTCCTTGTTAAAAGAAAAGCAGAAATCCTTGGGCAGTGCCTGTGGCACAAGGAGTAGGGCACCGGCCCCATATATTGGGGGTGGTGGGTTCAAGCCCCACCCCAGCCAAAACTGCAAAAAAAAAAAAAAAAAAAAGAAGCAGGAATCCAAATCTTTGTGAAGTATCCTGGTTTGTAATTGATCATTAGGTAAATATTTATTGAGTGCTCCCATGTGTCACCATATGCCGGGTGCTGAGGTTACAGAACAGATACACCTTGCCAGAATATATGTTCCTATTGGAGGGTACAGGCACGGAACTGATTAAGTCAATGGCTTAGTATGTTGGGAGATGCTGAGTGCTTTGGAGAAAAATAAAACTAAGCAGGAGGATGTGGAATGCCAGGGTGAGGGCAGCGATGGTAGACAGGAAAAGACCCAAAAGAGATGAGAGATGGGCCTGGGAAGAGCTTCCCGAGCAGAGAGAACAGCAGTGCAAAGGCCCTGAGGTCAGTACATGCCTGGTATGTTCATGGAGGAGCAAAAAGATGCTGTGGCTGGTGTGTGAAGTTGAGCAAGGGGAAGAATAAAAAAAGATGAGGTCAGAAAGGTAGTAAAGCCAGATGTTGGGCCTTGAGGGCCATCATGAGGGCTTGGCTTTTGCTCTGAGGTAAAAACATAGGTCTTTGAACAGAGGAGAGACATGATTTGAGTTAGGCTTTAATAGGACCATTCCAGTTCCTGTGCTGAGAACAGACCACAGGGGCTAAAGATGGGAACAGGGAGGCCTGATGAGAGCCCTATGCAATCACTGAGCCTAGTGATGGGGTAGTTGAGACAGGGTGGTGGCACTGGAAGTGGTGCAAGGTGGCCGGCTCTGGTGTAGAGCTCTATTAGAGCTGGCCAGCTTTAACCACCCCCAGTGTATTTCAGAGTCAGCAGCGTGTGCTGACTGGTTAGCTGTGGGATGTTAGAAGTCAAGGTTTGGGCATGAGCAGCTGGAAAGATGGCCCTACCACAGGCAGATGGGAGACTTCAGACACATGCTGGCGGTGTCCTCCCTGTGGGAAGGAAGAGCAGACGTTTAGAGCCCTAAGATTACTCTGAGATCACTGAACACTGCCTCGGAAGTGATGAGTGAAGACACAGAGAGCTGAGGATGGCCCAGTGGTATACTGGAGCCGGCTGGCATGGGCCACAGCATCCATTTCTCCTGTCTCCTTCCATCTCTGGATTCACATTGGTAACTTGAAAAGTTGGCACCTGCTACAAATCAGGGCTGCTTTCTGTGGAGAGCTGGTTTAGCAACACATCACCAAGTGAAGGCACACACCCAGAACCCCAATTTGAAGGTCACCTTCCCAGCACTGCAGCCTGAGCCTAGAGGCGCTCCTGAATAAAGGGAGATGTCAGGGGTGACAGGGCTCTTGCAAGCCCCACTGTGCCCTGAGGAGGAGCTCTGTTGTTTGAGGATAGCTGGGAAACAGGGCACACCCACCTGAGTCTTGCCCAGCCCCTGCCTTCTGAGCACTTCTATCTGGTCAGGCCCATTCCTGGGACACCTTCTGTGTATCCTCATCCTGAAAGCTCACAGTTCCCTGAAAAGGTACCTGAGGTCCCTTTCAGGATCTCTCTTATGACACACAGAGTGGGATAGGCTTTGTTCAGCACCAGCACAACTTTGAGGTGACATCTCTTTATTAACCCATTTTTCAGATGAAAACATCAAGGTAAGGCTCAGTAATATGCCCAAGGCCACAGAGGAATGAAGATGAGAGATGCAGACCTAGATACACTGGACCAAAAGCCTGTGCTTGTAACCCCTTGTCTCTAGAAGGTGTGCAGGGCTGCAGTGTTCTGGCCCCAGGACAAGCTACAAAGAGAAAGACCTTTGCCCCACTCACTTCCCAGGCCCTGGGTCCCCAGGCCTGACTCCCTGAGCCTTCATGGGGATGTGATGGTGTCTCCCCTTGCTTTAGAGTGGGCAGGAGGCCACCTGTGAGCAGGTGGCCAGGGCCTGAGACAGAGCTGGGAAACCCCTAGAAAGGGAATCCCCAGTTCTTTGGAGACCTTGGAGTATCAGGCTCAGGAAATCCTGCTTCCAGCAGCTTCCGCCCCTTCAGGCTGGGTGAAGCATGTGGAGACAGAGAGGAGCCTGGGAGCGGAAGGGCTGGTAAGAAATCACAGCTGCAGGTGGGACTCGGGCTGTTTTTCTAAATCAGAGCAGTAGAAACTGGAGGTGGGGAATGGTGAGATAGGATGTGAAGAATCAGGCAAAGAGAATTAAATCGTCAGAGAGCTTAGACCTCTGTCTTTGCTATGGCCCTGTGTGCTGTGTGTCCATGAGCAAGTCAGTGTACCACTCTGGGCTTGTTTCCTCAAGAGTCAGAAGGGAAACTGAAAGAAGTAACCTCCCCATTCCAGTTCCTGAGGGAGGGCATGGAGGAGACCACCCTCTTTAGGCTCTCCCCACTTCCCTTGCTCAATTTCTCTGCCCTTTCTTCATGCCTGAGCCTCAGCACCCCTACCCCACCTCTGCCTTCTCTCTGCTCCACCTGGGCTCCCTCTTGCTCCCCTGGTTTCCTTCCCCTCTGCCTCTTCCCTCCCTTCTGCACCTCTGCCCTGGTCAGCTCTGCGTGGCATTGTCTGGAAGGACCACAGGTCCTATGGGATGCAGAGGGCTGAGACCCAGAGCCCTGGCTTTGAATCCTGATTCTGTCTTTAACTTGCTGTGGGAATGTGGACAACTCATCACCATTCTCTGGACACCCAATTTATTTTCCAAAGGATATGAAGGACTGGATGGTTTCTGAGGTCCCTTCCAGAGCAGAGCCTGAGAAAGGATAAGACAAGGACTGAGCCCCGAGGGCTAGCTGAGGATCCTTAGAACCTTCAGGGAAAGGAAATTAGTCACCACCGGCCTGGAGAACCCCCCTATGCTCTACCTGTGGCTCAGCACAGGGGCTGGGGGGCATTTCTGTCCCTCTGCCCTTCCCAATATTGATTTTTACAAAATATGGGAGGGATGGCATGCCACAGAGTGCCTGATACCTTCCTTAATCAATTTCTGATCAATAGTGGTTAGAAAAAAGAAAAAGGGTATGTATGTGGACAAGGAGCCCCTACTTTTTCAACATTACCACCTCACTCAGGTCAGTCCCTGGCCTACCCATGGCCCCAGCGAAGGGAACTGGTCTGGGAGTATGAGCAGGCTGAACCCACCTGCACATCCCAGCCCTTGGCAGGTCCCATGAGAGCCTGAAGCTGGGGATGCTGGAGGACCCATGCACCAGCTATCTCCTGGCCCTGACAAGCAGAGGCGTGGAGAGGCCTGAGCTCCCCATGGCTCTTGGCCATTCCTGGCTAATTCCGGCCTCTCCTGGGTGGCACCCAGGGGAGTTTGTGATCTCTCCTGTGGAAGGGGTGCTGCGGGTCCGAAAGGATGTAGAGCTGGACCGGGAGACCATTGCCTTCTACAACCTGACCCTCTGTGCTCGCGACAGGGGAGTGCCCCCCCTCAGCTCCACGGTGAGTCTGGGGCCCCTCTGCTGGCTTCACCTCATGCCCCTGTGCTCCCCATGGAGAGTCCTATAAGCATCATCACCCTTGTGCCCAGAGGGGCTGCTCCGGAGCCAGTCCAGGCCCCCAGGTGCCTCTGGGGCTCATCCAGCACCCTGGAGAGGCTGCCGTCCAGCCAGGCCTATGCGCCCCACCCCTCCTCTGCCTCTACTTTTTCTGCTTTCTTCATCATCCTCTTGCCCTCTTTGTGATATTTTTCTTCTTCCTTCCTCTTTCTCTTTTTTCTTCATGGCCAACTATGCCTCCCCTCCCTCAATGCCACCCTTTGCCAACCTGCTCCTTCCCACCCGTCACCTCTTCCTGGGTTGCGGTGTCCACCACCCCTTGCTCCTCTTCGCTCCTCTTCTCTCTTCTTCCTCTTCCTCCTCCTCCTCGTCCTCTGACTGGCTGCAGATGCTGGTAGGGATCCGGGTGCTGGACATCAATGACAATGACCCCGTGCTGCTGAACCTGCCCATGAACATCACCATCAGCGAGAACATCCCCGTCTCCAGCTTTGTTGCCCACATCCTGGCCAGTGATGCAGATAGCGGCTGCAATGCCCTCCTCACCTTCAACATCACTGCAGGCAACCGCGAGCGGGCCTTCTCTATCAATGCCACGGTAGGGCCAAGAATGATCTGGGGGCCCCCAGGTTTCTAGTCACAAAGAGGACCCTGCCCAGAAGCTTTTCTTCCACCACTGTCAGAGCTCCTCCTGGTTCTGGTTCCTCCATGAGGGTGTGTTATCTGCATGGGGTCTAAGAGTCTCCAGTGAGCCATCTTTGGGGTACACTTAGAGCCACCCCTGAGGTTTATTATGTGCCAAGATGAGGCCAGAGCCTTGGGGACCACTTGGCTTGTACCAGGATGTACCAGGAAGGCCTTACTCAACCTCTTAGAGTGTCCCTAGACTACTGACACTATAGGGTCCTCAGAGGGCTCATCCCTTAAAGGCAGCAAGACCTGGGCATTGGTGGGTCACTCCCACTTTGGCAAGACCCTGCCAGCCCACATATGGCCTTCTAGACCATTTCTTAGGCAATTTAGGGAGGGGATTTTCAGCCACCCCTGGAGCTGCCACCCCCAAGGTGGGGTACAGGTTTCCACTAAGTTCACCAATTCTCCACATCCCAGACAGGGATCATCACTGTGAACCGGCCCCTGGATCGTGAGCGGATCCCGGAGTACAAGCTGACCATTTCTGTGAAGGACAACCCCGAGAACCCACGCATAGCCAGGAGGGTGAGGCTGGAGAGCAGTGCTGGGAACTGGGCTGGGTGCTGGACACACACAGGGAAAGAACACATCACTCCTCCCGGAGGCAGCATGGCCTCGGCTTAGATGTACAGGGTTTGGAGCACGCAAGGGTTCAAATCCCAGGTGCCCCTTCCTACCTGTCGGTAGGTGTGTGGCTCTGGGAAGTTCTCCCAGCCTCCATTTTCTCTGCTACCAAATGAAGCTCACACCTACCCCCAAAGTTGCAGGGAGGATGAAGGAGCCAATGTATGTCAAGTCCTCAGCACAAGGCCTGGCACACAGCAAACATTCAACGAATCCCAGTTACTTTTTTCTAGCCAAACCTCTGATACCCAGACAACACACAGTTGTACGTGCACATGGGTCTGTACGCACTCATAGACACATGCTCTCAAGTCCTGGAAGGGTTACATTTGCCAAGTAGCTTTTTCCACAAAAGCCAAAGAAAGTAGCTGGCTTTACTAAAAGGATGCAAAGTAAACAGTCCCTGTGGGGTTAGGGTCGCACTCTCTCACCAGCCCATGAGGTCTGCGGCAATGCCCTGGCCAGGAGTCCCAGGGCCTGGGTCATCCCCGTTCCACTCCTGACTTGCTATGAGGCTCTTTTGGGGTCTCAGTTTCCCCATCTGTCTAGCCGAGGAGACTTCAGGCCACAGGTGCTCATGAGCCACCTGCCTCCCTCGCTGGTCCCCTGCTGTTTTCCCTCTCGGGCTTCCTACCCCCTTTTTGCTCCCACTTGCTCTTTCTTGCTCTCCTCTCCCTCTGCTTGTGCTTCAGCAGGGCCTGGGCCACCCAGGGAAGCAGCAGCATTGAGTGGTGAGGATCGGGAAGCTCGGGGGCTGGTCCCCACTCTGCCACTAACTCTCCGTGCAGCTTTGAATGGTCCTTGCCCTCTGTGTACCATGCTTCCCTCACTTCTGGAATGCTGGTGGCATCAGGGGTGCCGGGAGGGTTCAAGGTTTGAAAGGCATGAAGTGCCTTTCAGGGGGGTAAGAGTCAGGGTGAACTCTGACCAGGGCTTCTGGCAAGGCTTGAGGGTCTAAAAAACAGGAGCCATCTTCCTGCCTGAAGTCCTGCCTTGCCATGAGGTGAATCATGATTAAATACCATTCCCATCAGCCCTCTCCTGAGACCCTCACAACACCTCTATGAAGGAATTGAGATCCCCATTTGTCAGGATGGAAAACTGAGACCCAGATGGAGGAGATGACTCATCCAGGGCCACCCAGTGAGCTTCTAACAGAGCAGGGTCTTGAACCTGGGTCTCTAGACCTCTGGCATGGGCTTTTTTGATCTACCACCTTCTAGCCCTCCTCCCCTGTGGGGGACATTTTACTAGAACATGGCCTCCAACCTGCCTCATTCCACCCTTCACAGGATTTTGATTTTCTGCTGATCTTTCTTGTGGATGAGAATGACAACCACCCCCTCTTTACTGAGAGCACCTACCAGGCAGAGGTGATGGAAAACTCTCCCGCCGGTAGGTGCTGGGCCCACTCAGGAACTCCTGCCATTTCCAGGCACCACTGGGACCTGGGGTGCCAGACGACCTCCCTCATGTCCAGTGGGTACAGGAGGATGCTGGAGGGGAGGACACAGCTCTAAGACTGCTTGTCTGAGACTGCTAACGGGGCCATAGGTCTGTTTGGAAGAGGCAATTGTGGTCATTGGTTCCCCAAGGTGATCTGACAGCAGCCCCCATCTCTAAGAGGAGCATTTAAGGTGTGAGGACTACCCTTGAAAGGGGATGAGCCTAATCCTCCCCGCTCCCTCTACTATAGGAGTGCAGGGCATCCCAGAGGCTTCTAGAAGCTCTAGGGAGCATCTGTAACCATCCAGGGGGGGCCAGCAGCCCTGGACATCTAGGCCAGCATAGCCCTTCCCCCACACATGTGCACTGACCAGCCTCATCTCCCTTCAGAGGGACAGAATTGCCCCTTTCATGTGCCCCTGGGGGCCACCTGCACTGCTCCAGCCTCTCAACACCTACCTCATCTCCAACTGGGTGTTTCCTCTATGTGAATTTTACTCTTAAGCCTGTGTGTGCATATGTGTGTGTGTGTTTCCATGCCAGTGTGCATGGGTTACACATGTGCACAGACACACAGGCACTTGGTGCCCTCATGATGCTCTCGTGTGCAAATGTGCCCACCACAGAGGCACAGAGGCTCACAGCCAGTCTTGTACGTGCTCAAGGCCTATGAACACGGCCCACACACATGTACATGGATTCCTAGTCACATATGTTCAGACCCCGAAGATAGAGCGTTGTGTACACACGTGTGGACAGCCAGGCCCCTGTGCGGGGGAGGGGATGTCAGGGAGCCCCAGACCTCCCGAGGAGCAGCCAGCCTCAAAGGCTGCTGGGAAGCCGTGTGGCTCTGGGCGGGCCAGGGGCTTGCTCACCACTCTCGTGTTTTCTCCCCAGCAGGGCTTTGAGGCCGCTCCCCAGGCATCTGCGTTCAGTCTGCCAAGGCTGCCGCAGGCCCGCCCCCAGGGCCTCCCCACCCTGTCCACCTCACCTCCCTCCCCTCTCATCCATCGTCAGCCATGGCTCACCGATGGGGCACGGGAGTGGGGAGGGTGGGGTCTGGTTGGACCTGCAGTGACCCCTCTCCTCCTGGCCCAGGGACCCCCCTCACAGTGCTCAATGGACCCATCCTGGCCCTGGATGCAGACCAGGACGTCTATGCCATAGTGACCTACCACCTGCTGGGCACCCAGAGTGGCCTCTTTGACATCAACAATAGCACTGGTGAGGCCTCTGCACCACTCTGGGCTCTCCCCGTCTTCCTCTGGGGTACGAATGGCCCTGCTACTAGATCCAGGGCCTCCCTTCTCAGTGCTGGACCCAGGATGTACATGGAGACCCATTCCTCACTGTCCAGAGTCCCCATCTTGGATTAGACCCATTCCTCACTGTCCAGAGTCCCCATCTTGCAGCTGTATTAGACCACCCAGAGGGCCAGACAGGAAGCACCAGGAGGAGGCTTGGAGGCAACACAGGCAACCTGCTGGTGCACACCTCTCAGCTGAGAGAGAGAGCCTCCTACCTGTCCCTTCATCTCCTGTGCCCAGAAACCAGGTCATATCACTCTGGTCCTTCACAGGAGGCTTATTGAGGGACAGGTGCCAATAGGGAAGCAAAGGAATAGATCAATCCCCCCCTCTCCGCCGGGCTAGTCTTCCCAGGCAGGCTTCATGATGACAGCAGACCTCACCTGCAGAAAGGACAACCATAGGAGACACGTGGGGGTCCTCCCTGCAGACAGGTGGTTGAACCTTTGGAGAAGAAAGGCATTATGTTCCTTTCCCTCTCCTCTTCTATCTCTCCCCTTCATGCCCCCATATTTCTCTGTTCTCTCCCTATTGACTCTCTCCTTGTCTCCCCACTGTACCCCTTTTCCTTTATGTCTCCCTGACTGATGGCACTGGGTGCCAGGTGTGGTGACTGTGGGCTCAGATGTGATCATTGACCGGGAAGCCTTCTCACCTCCCATCCTGGAGCTGCTGCTGCTGGCTGAGGACATTGGGCTGCTCAATGGCACAGCTCAACTGCTGGTCACCATCCTAGATGACAATGACAATGTGCCCACCTTTAGCCCTGCCGCCCTCACTGTCCACCTGTTGGAAAACTGCCCACCAGGTAAGCAGGGGACAGGCTCCAGGGTTCAGCCCCTCCCCAGGAGCTGGTTGGTGGCCAATGGGCATTGAAGCCTCAAGTTGAGCACAGAATCCATCTCCAGTAGGGAGAGAGGGCAGCACAGCGAGTGGAAGGGCACTGAGTGGGCGGGTCCGGCCCCACTGCCCTCCCCTGAGCCTCCGTGTCTTGTTTGCAACATGAGATTCTTACATGTACTCCATCTGTGTTCCTGGATGGAAAGACCATTTTAAAATCAAAAAAGGATCAACATGATTCCCATCAAAGTCAAAATATGGTTTGATTCTAAATGTCATCTGGAAGGAGAAAAGTTTGAGAAATAAATATAATAAAGACAATTTGCCTTAACCAGATACAGTAACATGTTACATAGCTACCGTATATAAAACTGTGTGATGTGAGCAAAAGACTCTGGGATGAAGTAGCCCTAATATATTTTAATTTTGGTAAATTAAAGAATATAATATTATGTGACAAAGGAAGCAATTAAATCAATGAGAAAAGCTACTTATTTGGTGTGTAAAAATCTATTTAGAAAAAAAAAATTTTTAATTTATTTAGTATAATTGAATATATTAGATGATTATTATATAATCTATATGTAATCTAATTATGTGATAATCTAATATTTAGTGTAGATTTTCATCCCATATCAGACACCAAAATAAAACCCAGAGACATTCTAAAGAAAATACAAAAGAATAGGCCGGGCTCGGTGGCTCACGCCTGTAATCCCAGCAATCTAGGAGGCCAATGTAGGTGGATTGCCTGAGCTCACAGGTTCAAGACCAGCCTGAGCCAGAGCAAGACACCACCTCCACTAAAAATACAAAAAACTGAGGCAAAAGGATCACTTCAGCCCAAGAATTAGAGGTTGCTGTGAGCTATGATGTCGCCATGGCACTCTACCCTGGGCGACAGCTTGAGACTCTATCTCAAAAAAGAAAAGAACAGAAAAGAAAATACAAAAGAGTAGAAAACACTAAACAATAAGAGGAAAATTCACGTGACAATCTGATTTCTGGATAAGAAGGTTCTAAGCATAAAAGAAATAAAAGAATTCAAAAGGAAAAAAAATATTAAATTTCTATGTATACCATATATATATATAGTGAAAGAGAGAGAGACAGAGTCTTACCATGCTGCCTGGGCAAGAGTGCAGTGGTGTCATCATAGCTCATTGCAATCTCAAACTCCTAAGCTCAAGTAATCTCACTGCTTCAGCCTCCTAAGTAACTGAGAATACATGTGTATGCCACCATGATCAGCTTATTTTTTTTATCTTCCATTGAGACAAAATCTCACTATGTTGCTCAGGCTGGTCTTAAACTCTAGGCCTCAAATGATCCTCCCATCTTGACCTCCCAAAGTGCTGGAATTACTATGCTACTGTACCCAGCCACAAATTTAAACTTCTTTACATTGGGTTTCTAAATAAATAAGTAAACTTTTTTACATCAAATAATTAGCCAAGACAGGGACCAAACCATTGATATTTGTATCCCCATGACAGGTAAGACTGAAACTGCAAGAGCAGGCAACCTAAGACAGGGCTATGTTTTTCTGCCATACAAAAAACAAAAGAGGGAATTGTTGGGCCCTGCCATGTGCCTGAGGCCTAGTGCAACTTCCAGAGCCTGACTAGAAGTAGACCCATCGAGCTACTTCCGCGTAGCAATGTCTCAGCAAGGCCCAGCCTGAAACTGCCTCTACCTAGATATAGCCAACATGGTACCATGCCATTGGCCTAACCCTGTCACGCACCTCATCCCCCGCCTTCTTTCCCCGCCCCTTCCCCACGCTCTATATAAGCAGCTGCTTGACGCAATAAAGTTGAGTTCCTGCTAAAAAATAAAAAATAATTAAAAAAAAATAAATAAATGTGAATTAATACCAGTAAAAAAAAATATATATATATATAATTAGCCAATATTGAAAGGCAAACAACAGGCTTGGCACCCATAGCACAGTGGTTACAGCACCAGCCACATACACCAAGGTTGGCGGGTTCCAACCCGGCCCGGGCCAGCTAACGCCATGGCACTCAACAGTGACATAGTGAGACTCTGTATCAAAAAAAAAAAAAAAAAAAAAAAAGGCAAACAACAAACTGAGAACATTTTATTTGTTTCAAGTTGTTATAATTATATAATTTGTATAAATTGACAGAAAAATGAGCAAAAGACAAAAGCAAACAACTTGCAGAAGATAAAACTAACCATTAATTTATAAAATATTGTTTAATTTAAAAATGTAAAGTAAAATACCATTTTCCTGTAAAATTGCAAAGATGAAGAATGTATAAAAGATAACTGAAAACTGACTATCTTGAGAAAGGGTCCCTCGTGTACCAACAAACATGTGTTGCTGTGACCTTTCTGGAAGAGATCACTGTGCTCACTCCCTATTCCCTCCCCCGCAGGATTCTCGGTCCTTCAAGTCACAGCCACAGATGAGGACAGTGGCCTCAATGGGGAGCTGGTCTATCGGATAGAAGCTGGGGCTCAAGACCGCTTTCTCATCCACCCTGTCACTGGGGTCATCCGTGTTGGCAATGCCACGATCGACAGGGAGGAGCAGGACTCCTACAGGCTGACAGTGGTGGCCACTGACCGGGGCACCGTTCCTCTCTCCGGCACCGCCATCATCACCATCCTGATTGATGATATCAATGACTCCCGCCCAGAGTTCCTCAACCCCATCCAGACAGTGAGTGTGCTAGAGTCAGCCAGGCCAGGCACTGTCATTGCCAATGTCACTGCCATTGACCGTGACCTTAACCCGAAGCTGGAGTACCACATCATCGGCATTGTGGCCAAGGATGACACTGACCGCCTGGTGCCCAACCAGGAGGATGCCTTTGCTGTGAATATCAACACAGGTACAAGGGCCTACACCACTCTCACTTGCCTCTTCCCCGACTCCCTGCCCAGTACCTTGGCCCCCTGCCCTCCTCTTTCTTGCTTATTCTTTCTCTTCCCCTGCTGCTCCCTTTCCACTCTCTTCTGTCCCCGATGACATTATATCCTTCCCTCTTTCCTTCTCTTCCTCCTCCTTCCTTGACCAGCTCCTCTGGCCTTTCTGATCCCCTCACTCTGCCCATCTCACCACACCTGTGCCAGCATTAAATATTACAATGTTTTGCCTGGGTGCCTCACACCTGTAATCCTAGCACTCTGGGAGGCCAAGGTGGGTGGATCGCTTGAGCTCAGGAGTTGAAGACTAGCATGAGCAAGAGTGAGACCCCATCTCTACTAAAAATGAAAAACTGAGGCAAGAGGATCGCTTGAACCCAATAGTTTGAAGTTGCTGTTAGGTATGATGCCATAGCACTCTACCAAGAGCAGCAAAGTGAGACTCTGTCCCCAAAAAAGGAAAATATTATAGTGTTTTCATGTCTGTAATTGTAGAGGAAAATGATGCCTCATTTGAATAAGCATTTTTCCTAAGTGGTTGATCCCTCTCTTCCTATGTATGCTGGCCATTTAAATCCTCCGTAAGATATACTGTGTTTTCCCAGTGATTTTTCTTACACTATTATAAAAGAAAGAGAACCGTGGCTTGTCTTTCACATTTTATTCAGCTTATTATAATTTAGATGACTTTATCATTTTAGCAAAAGGTCAATGTCTTCACTCCCTTGGGGAGTTAGGGAAGGATGTGGTACCTGACAGGTGTTCTTCTTGGAAGGCCCAGGAGTGGCAGAAAAATTAACATGGATGTGGCAAAAGCGAAAAAGTCATCATTATTCAAAAAAATGTGTAGTAACACAGCAATAAGATATCAGTTTTCCATATATGATTAGCAGATGTTAGGGTGCTGGACAATGTTGACATTGGTGACAGTGTGTGGACACTGGAACCTTCTTGCATTACTGTAGGGGTTGAGACAGATTCCACCACCTGGTTAGCATTCCAGCATGAAGTACATTCATACCCGTAACCTAGCAGTTCTGCTTCCAAGCGTATGTCCCAGAGAAATTGTCAGGGCGTTAACAGGACTGTCTAAAGATGGTGGGAGTGGGAGATTGGGGTGCCAGGCAGCAGTGAGAAGCAATAGATTAGACTCACAGCAAGCAATGTGAGTGGATCTTAATAACTATTTACTGCACCAGGCACGGTGTCTCACACCTGTAATCCTAGCACTCTGGGAGGCTGAGCTGGGTGGATCGCTTGAGCTCAGGAGTTCAAGACTAGCTTAAGCAAGAGCGAGACCCCATCTCTACTAAAAATAGAAAAACCAGACAAGTGTAGGGCCTCATGCCTGTAGTCTCAGCTACTAGGGAGGTTGAGGCAAGAAGATTGCTTGCAGCCAGTACTTTGTGGTTGCTATGAGCTATGACACCATAGCACTGTATCCAGGGCAACAGAGTGAGACTGTCTCAAAAAAAAAAAAAGAAAAGAAAAGAAAAGAAAAGAAAGAAAGAAAGAAAGAAAGAAAAGAAAAGTATTTACTGAAAAAATTAAGAAACAGGATGAGATATATGCCCCAATACTATTTGCATAAGTGTAAAATACAGACACACTAAACAATATGTAATTTTCAAGAATACATTTAAGTAAAAAAAATACGCTTTAGTACATTGCAGAGATTGCCCCAGGTAAAGGGAGGGGAGTGAGAGTAAAAGGGAGTAGATACATTCATGAAATAAGAGAGGTGCTGCCAGTGATCGTAATGTACACACCAAAGAGTATGCTTAACTCAAACACATTTGAGGCTCAAAGGGAAAAGGAAGAAAGAAAAACCAGGAACACTAGAAGTTAGATAAAATCAGCCACGTCCAGGTTAGCCAAATCCCTGGCTGCGTGGATCGGTCAGGACCATGGAGAGCTGCTCCGGGCCCCTGCTCAGCTTGATGTTGCCCCAAGCCTCCACCACTTTTCTCTTTTCTGTCGCCCCTCCCTCAACTGATTCTCTTCTCTCTATTTTTCTTTCCAGTGTCTTCTCTGCCCCTCTTCCTCAGGCGCTGCCTGCCTCCCTTGCTCACTTCCCTTCCCTTTCTTTTTGCTGGAGCCCTACCCCCTGAGCCCTCCACTCTAGCTGGGCTCCTGCTTGCTCCCCTGGTTCCCTTCCCCTGTGCCTCTCCCTCCACCACTTACCCCGTGCCCCTCCCTGGTCAGCTTTTGAGTCCTCACTGCCCCCATGCCCCGCTCCACTCCCTCCCTGCCACTCCCTGAACTAACTGATGTTAACCCTCTTCTCTCTTCCTCACGGCTGGCAGGCCCACAGGTTTGAGCTCTGTTTCTCTGTCACCTCCCACCTCATCTCTTCTCTGCTTCACCCCATTGCCTTCCTCCATGCCCACCGCACCCCCACCACCCTTCCTGCCCTGTGGGGCCCGGGTCAGGCCGTGGCCCAGCCTTTGCAGACTGAATGCAGCTGCCCTCTCCCCATCCTCGCTCCCCAGCCTGGGGGACAGGGAGCGAGAGTAGGAAGAGGAGGAGGAGGAGGAGGCGGCAGCCCCGGGTAAGTCACCACCCCATACTGGGGACCCACAGAGGACAGAAGCCCAGCAGGGGGAAGGGATCCCAAAGACCCCAGTGTCTGAGAGGGAGAGGAGGTCTCGCTCTAGAATGAGGCCAATGGGAAGAGAAGCCACCAGTCCCTCTAATAAGAAGGAAGAAGAAAGGTCCCAAGAAAGTCGGCTCTGAGGTCAACCAAAGTAGGTCTGTCCAGGCCAAGCCCAAGTTTCTGGAAGGGTCCAGAAGAAGGCAGGCAGGAACTCTGGGAAACAGTGGGTGGAAGAGAAGGGAACTCTTTGCTGAGACTAATGTGAGACCAATGCTCCAGCCCATTTCACTCCCCATTTAATCAGGACATAGGACTGGGCCTGAGATATACAGCCCATCCCACACTGTCCCCTCTAGGGAACCCCTCAGAGCTTCCAGCTGCAATGACATTCCTTTATACTTGATCTCCATAAAGTATACCCATTTTTTAAATTATGATAAAATATATATAACAAAGTTCATCTTTGCCATCTTTAAGTATACAGTCAGTAGTATTAAATACAGTCACACTATTATTGAATATATGCGTTTTTTAACCAAGCAATTATTATATAGCCCTTTCTTTGCGCCAAGTAACCATTCTAAGTTCTTTACAAATGGAAAATCATTGAAGTTTTCTAATTCTCAAAATAGCCCAATGTGATAAATACCCATTTTACAAATGAGGGGGTCAAGGCATGGTGGTTCACATATACTGTAATCTGGACATTCTGGAAGGCCAAAGCAGGCAAATCCCTTGAGCTCAGAAGTTTGAGACAAGCCTGAGAAAGAGAAAGACCCTGTCTCTACTAAAAATAGAAGCTGGGCACCTGTAGCTCAGTGGCTAAGGTGCTGGCCACATACACCAGAGCTGGCAGGTTCAAACCCAGCCTGGGACCTGCCAAACAACAATGACAACTACAACAAAAATAATAGCTGGGCATCATGGCAGGTGCCTGTAGTCCCAGCTAAGTGGGAGGCTGAGGCAAGAGTTTGAGGTTGCTGTGAGCTGCAATACCACAGCACTCTACCAAGGGCGACATAGACACTGTCTCAAAGATATTAAAAAGAAAAATCAGCTCGGAGCCTGTAGCTCAGTGGTTAGGGCGCCAGCCACATACACCCAGGCTGGCCAGTTTGAACCCAGCCTGGGCCTGCTAAACAACAATCACAATTGCAACAACAACAAAAAAATAGCTGGGTATTATGGTGGGCACCTGTAGTCCCAGCTACTTGGGAGGTTGAAAATTACTTAAGCCCAAGAGTTTGAGGTTGCTGTGAGCTCTGACACCACGGCACTCTACCCAAGGGTGACATAGTAAAACTTTGTCTCAAAAATAAATAAATAAATAAATAGATAAAAATAGAAAAATCAGCTGGGCATTGTGGCAGGCGCCTGTAGTCCCAGCACGCGGAAGGTTGAGGCCAAAAGCTCACTTGAGCTCAGGAGTTTGAAGTTGCTGTGAGTTAGACTGATGCCATGGCACTCTACCCAGGGTGACAGAGTGAGACTCTGTTTCAAAAAAAAAAAGTAAATGGAGGTACAGAGAGGTTAAATCACTTGCCCAGAGGCTAGTAAGTGGCTAGTAAGCACTGAGTGAAGGACAGAGCCATGTGTCCCCAGCTAATGTGGGCAGCTGTGGGCCCATCCCAGCCACAAGTCCCAAGGTCCACTGGGGACCATTGCCCTCTGTGGGGACTGGGAGGTCTGGTCAGCAATACTCCTGGGAGGCCCAGAATTGAGGGGGTTCTTCTCAGGCTGAACCTGACTTGGTGTGGTCCACAGGATCTGTAATGGTGAAGTCCCCCCTGAACCGGGAGCTGGTTGCCACCTATGAAGTCACTCTCTCGGTGATTGACAATGCCAGCGACCTACCAGAGCGCTCTGTCAGCATGCCAAATGGTAAGATTCTCTTGCAGACACCTTTCACTGGTCACTCAGAGCCCATCAGGGCAGGGGGAGGTGGGCTCCAGCTGCAGGGGTTGGTGGGAGTGAGGCAACACTAGAGGCTAGAAGGTGGCAGCTAGCATTGTGACGGAGAGCCCAGCATGTGTGCCATTGGAACTCTGAGGGCAGAGCAGGGAGGCTTGGTGAAGCCTGCAAAGGGAATTGAGAAAAGGCTGAGCTGACAGACGTCAGAGTCCCTTGGTCAGAACTGATAATGAGGTGTGGCTGGGATGGGAGACAGGAACCTCATGATCTGACAGGAAGCCAGGGCAACACAGAGGAAGCAAAGAGCAAGAATGAGACCAGAGGGCACTAATGCCACAATGCCCAGCAGACTCTGGCCCTGATGCTGCCCTCTGCAGCCCGAGGCAAGGCTGGGAGGGTCTGCCAGAGTAGGGCTGAGCAGGGAAAGAAGATGGGATGAGCTCAGTCACCTCTGCCACACAGTGAGGACAGCTGCTGCAGTGCGGGCTCTGGGTGGCAAAAGTTGGCCGCTTATCTCACCAGCCCACAGGCCCATGGAAGGGCAGACTTGGGCATCTCTTCTGTGTCTCAAGATCAGAAGATAAAGGGCCCTGACTGGTTATGTGAAGGGGACAACTCAGATGGGATATAGGGTCTGAAAGATTATCCTAGTCCTATCTCACTGAGCAGGTTAGGAAACAGATACAGTAGGGGCCAAGGGTTCCATGAAGGTCTGTCAGCCCTTCCCTTATAGAAGAATGAGTGACCAGACCAGAGGACAGGGCCACATGCCTCAGCCTGGGGCATTGGGGGCAAGGGTGTCAACATTCAGGGAGTCCCAGGAGGTCTGAGAGATGCCGCCATCCTCTCCAGTCTGAGGCTTGAAAAGGCCTGGCCCAGCCACATTGGCACTCCTCCCTTCGTCCCCATCCTAGCCAAGCTGACAGTCAACATCCTGGATGTCAATGATAATACGCCCCAGTTCAAGCCATTCGGGATCAGCTACTACACAGAGCGGATCCTGGAGGGGGCCACCCCGGGGACCACGCTCATTGCTGTGGCAGCCACAGACCCTGACAAGGGCCTCAATGGGCTGATCACCTACACCCTGCTGGACCTCATGCCCCCAGGCTATGTTCAGCTAGAGGACTCCTCAGCGGGTAAGTTCAAAATCTGCCAGCAGAGGATTACAGGACACACATCTCTGCCTGCTTAGCCTCTGAGAGGGATGGTGGCCTGTTTCTCACCCTCCAGCTGGGACCCCACCCCAGCCCCTTAGTGGCTGGCATCCCATTCACTCCCAGATGCCCAAGCTAGAGGAAAGGGCAAAGTGCCTGGTCCTGGGTTGGGATGGAAGCCTCCTGATGTCTGCCAGAAACCTGCAATAAATTTTCCACTGGCCTCCTGGAGGCCAATGGGCAGGGAGAAAGAATAGGACAAAGTCAGTCCTGGTTTCTACCACCCAGGCTTCTACTATTATTGTGACTTAGAAAGCAGGGGAACCCAGAGGGAAGTGTCCTGGGAGGTCACAGGCATGTTGATGTTCATCTCTTTGGCTTGTGAGGAGCTTTTTTAGCTCCCATAAGAACAACTGGATGCCAGGCCCTCTCAGGCCTCTGGCCACTGGGCAGTGCTGCTTAGCCATCCTCCTCCTCAAAGGACCACACCCACCCCTCAGAGCTCCAGGTCCCTCTCTTCATGCTTTGGAAAGCTGCCATGAGTGAGGAATGCCCAAAAGGCAGTGCCTCCTCTGTGTCTCAGGGAAGGTCATTGCCAACCGGACTGTAGACTATGAAGAGGTACACTGGCTCAACTTCACCATGAGGGCCTCAGACAATGGGTCCCCACCCCGCGCTGCCGAGATCCCCGTCTACCTGGAGATCGTGGACATCAATGACAACAACCCCATCTTTGACCAGCCATCCTACCAGGTAGGGGCCCAGCCCAACAGGCCAGATCCAGACCTCTGCCCATTCCTTGGAGTCTGGGCATCTTCCACTCCCACCCTGCCAGCCTCAGAGCCCTTGGAGTGCCAACTCATGAGCAGGTGATGCTCTGAGTTCCCTGCACCATATTTCCCAGGGCTGGAGCAGGGGCTCTAGGACTGACCTTGTCCTACTCTCTCTCCCTGCCCACCGGGTTCCAGGAAGCCATCTTTGAGGATGTGGCTATAGGCACAGTCATCCTGACGGTCACTGCCACAGATGCTGACTCAGGCAACTTCGCTGTTATTGAGTACAGCCTCGGAGATGGAGAGGGCAAGTTTGCCATCAACCCCACTACTGTGAGTGGTGATGGGTCTGGGTTCTGGAAGTGGAAAGAGCCCAGGGTCATAGGCTGAGAAGCCACCAAAAGCATTGCAGTCACCCCTAGGTTTCTAGGTCCTGCCAACCTGGACATCTGTAGCCTCAGAGGTTCTTTAGCCAAGTCAGCAAACACTGTTCTCAGAGCTCTAGACATCCTGTAGACTGCAGCCTTTCTGTCCCAGCAGACATGGAAGGAAATGGCCAAAGGCTTTTGGAACTAGATCTTTGTAGAACAGAAACTCCTGAGATCTGTTCCTTCCAGACTAAAAAACCTGATTAAAGCTTGCTTTTTGAAACTGTCAAAAGATAGATATGGGAAGGGCTGCAGAAAATGAACACAGTGTTTGAGCACCTGCTGGACTCATGGCCCTATACTCAGTTCTGGGGAAGGGATGGTATGCCAAAGGGGGCATCCCCCATGCTTCCCTGAGTCTCAGACCCATGGAAGAGCAGCAGGAATTCAGGGGAAAAGATGAAAGATGATTTCAAACGTCTACTAATTGGTCCAAAGCTTCTCTTTTCAGTGTAGGGAGAGTACCCTGTGGCCTGAGGCTGGGTGATCAGTCAGGGCCCTCCCCAGTTGCTGGAGCTGGAATTAGACTCTCCCTCCCACCGCCCTTCTCTATCGACATCCCCTAGCTCTCTGCCCTTTCAGATCCTTCCTGTTTGATATGAGCAATCAGACGTGGGTCCTGGCTTGGCATTAAGAAGAATATTTGTGGAGCACCTACTATATATGCCAAGCCCTGGCCAGGCAGTTAGCTCCAAACTGGCTACTCACCCCATCTTAGGTAACTTAGGATAGTAAGGGCAAAAAGGATGGGAGCTCCCTGGAGGGTGTATCTCCAGACCCCAGAACAATGTCTAGCCATAACAGGTGCTCAGTAAATATCTGTTGAATGATTCAAGAACCTAAAGCCACTTTCTTCTACTAGGGTGACATCTATGTGCTGTCGTCTCTGGACCGGGAAAAGAAGGACCACTACATCCTGACTGCCTTGGCCAAAGACAATCCTGGGGATGTCGCTAGCAACCGTCGAGAAAACTCAGTGCAGGTGAGGGGTGCCAACCTCAGCCAGGGACACAAGGGACTGGGCTTGTGGAGGCAGCAAACAAAGCCTTTAGAAAGTGACTGCTATGGAGTGAGAGCAGAGCACCCAGGCCCCTCAGAGACATGGAAAAGGCAAGCGGGTGACTGAGTGGGTTACAATGGCTGTGGCGTAGGGAAATAGAGACTGTATGGAAGAAATCTCTTGTGCCAAACTACTGCTAAGGCATACCTGGGCGAAACCCACATGAAGCCTGGGGCTTCACGTGCCTCAGTGTTGCCATAGTGTCCCACTGAAAGAAACACAGTCCAAGCCAGGCACAATGGCTCATACCTGTAATCTTGCACTTTGGGAGGCCAAGGCAAGTGGATTGCTTGAGCTCAGGAGTTCAAGACCAGCCTGAGCAAGAGCAAGACCCCATCTCTACTAAAAACAGAAAAACTAGCTGGGCATCATGGCAGACGCTCATAGTCTCAGCCAGTCAGGAGGCTGAGTTCAAGAGAATTTCTTGAACCCAAAAGTTTGAGGTTGCTGTCAGCTATGACACCAGGGCACTCTACCCAGGAAAGAAAGAAAAAGAAATGCAGTCCAGTAGCCAAACTTAATTATAATCATCTAAATTTATATTTCTTAAAGAATGTTAATGAGGGTTCAGGTTCACAGCCCCATTCCTGTTGCAGTCCCTGTGTACACACAGTTGCTGTGAGGCCAGCATCCTCTTCCCTTCTTTATCCAAAGTCCCAAGCCTCGAAGCTTTGCTTTTCTCTCTCTCTCTTCTCCCTTCTTTCTGCCCCCTATCTTTGAAGTTATCTTCCACTTCTCCCTCATAATGATCTAATTATCCAGCAGAAACTAGGGGATGAGGTAGTGAGAAGCTGAGTAAGTTTTCCTTCAGCAGGTAGAAGGAAAAGGCTGCACTTGCTCACACATGCCTGACTTTTGTCCCTGTCACCTACCTATGCATGTGCTGTGTTGGGAAAAACAAAGGTTTGGAGTCACAAGCCTGAGGTTCCACTAGCTGAGCAAACTGCATTTGTCAGTTAACCTCTCTGAGCTTCAACTGTGGAATCTGCAAAGAGGGTGCAGATGTGGTGTTGAGGAACTAGGGTACAAGGTCATTTGAAAGTGCTTTGTGGGTGGCTCACGCCTATAATCCTAGCACTCTGGGAGGCCAAGATGGGAAGATGACTTGAGCTCAGAAGTTCAAGACCAGCCTAAGCAAGAGTGATACCCCATTCTACAAAAAAAAAAAAAAAAAAATAGAAACATTAGCCAGGTGTGGTGGTGGGTGCTTATAGACCCAGCTACTCAGGAGGCTGAGGCAGGAAGATCCCCTCGAAACCCAGTACTTTGAGGTTACAGTGGGGGGCTGTAATGATGTCATAGCACTCTACCTGCAGCGTCAGAGAGAGGCTCTGGCTCAAAAAAAGAAAAAAAAAAAAAAAAAAAAGAAACAAAAGTGGGGAAAGGGCTTTGTGCACTAAAAGGGGATCTTTGAAGTCACTGCTGTGAAGGCTTCTGATTCTGACAAGGACATGGACAGACAGGGCCATAGCAGCCAGAGTCTGCTGTGTCCACAGGACCTGCCCTGGGCTGGGGGATCAGTGGTGGATACAGGTCTCAGGCCAGACACAAATCCCAGTCGACAGGGTCCTAAGGGAGCGGAGGAATCCCAGCAATCCAGCATTAAGCTCTGGAGATTAGAGCCAGAGTTATAGGGCCACTGTGAGAGAGCAGCAGGAACAAAAGTGATGTGTGAGTGGGTACAGAGGGGGCCTGCTGTACAGGGTAGGTGTGGCTTACCTGTCAACCACAGTCCTAGTTGCTGACTCTTTCCTCAAGCCAGGCGCTGCATTGAGGATCTAGCATACATCATGGAGTGTGAGAGATGAGATACTATTGTCCCCCCTTGTACAGCTAAAGAGACTAAGGCTCTAGGGCAAAAATCATTCCGTGAGGCACACTTTTACACTGTTGGTGAGACTGCAAACTAATACAGCCTTTATGGAAAGAAGTATGGAGAATCCTCAAAAAGCGAAATGTAGGCATTCCATTTGATCCCACAATGCCATTCCTAGGAACCTACCCAGAAGAAAATAGATCATTTTATCACAAGGACATTTGCACTAGAATGTTTAATGCAGATCAATTCACAATTGCCAAGACATGAGAAACCCAAGGAATGGATTAACAAATTTCGGTATATGTATACCATGGAATACTATTCGGCCATAATAAAGATGGAGACTTTACATCTTTTGTATTTACCTAGATGGAACTAAAACACATTCTTCTCAGTAAAGTATCACAAGAGCATAAATGCAGGAACCCAATGTACTTAATACTAATAGGAATCTAATAAAAAACAAAACAAAAACTACACACCAGTATGAGAGAATGACACAAGTATATCCAAGTGGGGGGAAGGAGAAAAAGGGGAAAGGAAAGGAGGGAGGAGGATGGTTATCTCTCCCCTGATGGACACATTCTGAGGGTGTGCAGCACACCCCCAGGATGAAAGGCTCACCTGCTGAACTACAGCTTGAACTTTACCCTAGAAACACTAACAATGTAGCCTGATCATTTGTACCCCCATACTAATCTGCATTTAAATAAGTAAATACATTCCTTGAGATCAGACCCCAACACATCAGAAGACCACAGCTCCCTCCCAAGGTGGTGCCTGTCCTTCCTCTGCCCAAGCTTGCACCTGTGTGACCAGGTCCCCCTAGTCAGCCCCATCATTCTCCTGACCTTTGTCCTTGATCCCCTCCCAGGTGGTGATCCAAGTGCTGGATGTCAATGACTGCCGGCCACAGTTCTCCAAGTCCCAGTTTAGTACAAGTGTGTATGAGAACGAACCAGCAGGCACCTCAGTCATTACCATGATGGCTACTGACCAGGATGAAGGCTCCAATGGAGAGTTGACCTACTCACTGGAGGGCCCCGGTGTGGGTATGTAGCCTTCCCTGGGCACTTGGGGTGAGGGGAAGGTCATCATGCCTACAGCCCCAGGCCAGGAGGGGGAGGAGGGTTGAGAAGGATGTCTCAGTCAGAGCCACACCATACTCTCTTGCCCCACATGCCAGAGGCCTTCTATGTGGACATGGACTCAGGCCTGGTGACCACACAGCGACCACTGCAGTCCTATGAGAGGTTCAACTTGACCGTGGTGGCCACGGACGGTGGGCAGCCCCCACTCTGGGGCACCACCATGCTCCTGGTGGAAGTCATCGACGTCAATGACAACCGCCCTGTCTTTGTGCGCCCACCCAATGGCACCATCCTCCACATCAGAGAGGTACTCTTATCTCCCGAGACATCCTGCCCACCACATACCCTTCCAATATCCAGCCCTCTTCTTCATCCTGTAGCCATGGTGTGGGAGAGTGGAAGTTACCCATTGTAAACATGGGAAACAGGCCAGAGAAAACAGCAGGCATGCCCAGTGCCACACAGGGCAGTACTAAACAGTGGTTAGAAATAGGGGTTCTGGTAGCAAAAGATCTTGGGTTCAAGTCTAACTCTATTGCTGACCAGCCCAGAGAAGTGAATCACTTCTCTGAGTCTGTTTGTTCATCTGCAAAATGGGATGAATAATAATAAATTCTCACCTTATGCTTCTAGATGTCTACTGAGAACAACACAACCCACTTCCCCCACTCTTGTCTCAAAATAAACACACACACCCCTTTCGTCTGTCTGTTGTTCCTGCTGGTACTAAATATGAGACAGCCTGGGAGGTGAAGACAAGCATCAAAATAAGAAACAAGGGGAAGTGGCTGAGGTTCTGGAATCTCTCTAATTCTTCTTTCATTCCTAAACTGCCATTTAAAGATAGGGGAAGTTCTCCTGTTCCTCCCCTCTTTCTCCTAAGCATCCAAGCCCAAAATGTTCCTTAATGGTACAATTAGGGTGTCTCCCACTTATTCTTGGTCCTCCAAACTCCAGCAAGTCTCCACATCTCAGAATGTCATTTCTAAATCCTTCTTGTTACTCTTTGAGGTCCTACAGGAGAAAACTCTCCCAAGGCCAAACTAAAGAAATGTGCTTTTTTACCTTATGAGTCGCTTTTACCTGTGTCTGGTTTCACATCTGCAATGACTGAGCAGTCTTCTTTGCTCTGCCCACTAGGGAGGTCAGCATGGTCAGCCCACCTTGAATGAACCTGCAGAGACTTAGGGTGTATGTTTTTCTCCCATTTCTCAGCTTCTATCTTCCTACCATTTTTTTCTTTACCCTAATTTTTTTAACTTGTTCAATTTTATTATTATGTATCTATTCTTGTCTGCTGTTTTAAATCTTTTCTGTACAATGAGGAAGATATAAATTAATAATTCTTTTCCACACCAAAGGCCCCATGTATTAAGATTTTTCTTCAAAGGTTCCATATTTGGAAAGATTTATGTTTCCCAAGCAACCAGCATTTATTAAGTAATTACCTATTTGTCATCCCACTTTTTATTAATTAGAGGGAACTATCATTTGGAACTTCTGCTTGTCGTGATCAGTGAGATAAATAATGAAACCATATACTGAGCTGATGATTTTTCAGCCAAAAGCAAAGAAATGCGTTTTTGTGTGTGTGATTTGTTTTTGTTTTTTGCCATAGGCAACCTTATCAATTAGATTAGGTCGATTAGATTTATTCAGTTAGGTTTTTTGATACCTCAGACTTAACGTAAGAGCATTCAGGAGACTGAGCTCAGAGAGATGAAGAGGCGTGTCCAGGTTCCAAGATGAATCACTAACAGACTAGACCCAAGCTCTATCCGGTCTAGAGGGGATAGAGACCCTATCTGTGGACAGCCAAGCTCTATCCACCATGTCATTGCTTCTCGGCCTTTTGGCTAAGATCAAGAGTAGTATCTACCATATCACCCTGCCTGTGTGTCCCCCATTTGCAGGTACCTCACTGGATAGATGATGTTGCTTAGGGATACCCAGAGTTCCTGTGATTGGGGCAGCAGAGACAAGACAAACACGGAGTGGAGGGTGGCTTTAGCTTTAGCTTTTGGCTTCCCCTTCTGTCCCCTAAACCTCAGCATGCAGTGGGACTGGAGGGACGGAGGTAGTAGCTCCTGGGAAGATGGTCACCGGTGAGCATATGGACTGTCAGTGGACAGTCCTTGGCTTGGATGGGGGAGGAAGGGGGAGGAAGCAGCTAGCAGATGCTCAGGATCAAGGACAGTCCAGCCAAGCAGGATGCTGGAAGGTGGCGAGGACATGTCGTTGCCATAGGAAAAAGAGTGAAAGCTCCATCAGGGCCTGGGAGTTAGGACTCCAGATGTCCAGGAGCCTCCCTCCCCACACACCCCCCGCCCCACCTGCAGGAGATCCCACTGCACTCCAATGTGTATGAGGTCTATGCCACAGACAAGGACGAGGGCCTCAACGGGGCTGTGCGCTACAGCTTCCTGAAGACCGCAGGCAACCGAGACTGGGAGTACTTTACCATCGACCCGATCAGCGGCCTCATCCAGACTGTGCAGCGCCTGGACAGGGAGAAGCAGGCGGTGTACAGCGTAAGGAGCAGGGCCCGGTGTGAAGGGGGGGCCTTCCTCTGCGCAGAGCCCGACCTCCCACCTGGAATGGCTGGGGGATTCGTCCCCCAGGAGTGCCCACCTAGGACCATAGGTCACGACCCCCTCACCCTTTCCCACTGTGCTCTTCACTTCCAGCTCATTTTGGTGGCCAGTGACCTGGGCCAGCCGGTGCCATATGAGACCATGCAGCCACTGCAGGTGGCCCTGGAGGACATTGACGACAACGAACCCCTCTTTGTGAGACCTCCGGTGAGCTTGCCATTCCTATACCAGTCACACACAGGGACTCACCTGCCAGCAAGCGCACTGTAGTATGCACTATACCAGAATACATGTCAGACATGGAAACATCTGTCTGCGTGCACTTCATACAAGAACTACCTGTATAAGCCACTGTCACACACTCCATGGAGCACTATTTCAAGACACTAACCAGTGGCCATAAAAAGGAAACTGAAATGCCTGACTCATGGAGCCGATGTGGTCCTTGCACACATGTGCACACATGTGCACACACTCATAACTTGAAAATGGGCTCTGATTTGTTGAGGTGGGGCTGAGATAAAATTGAATGGTAGGATGGCGCCTGTGGCTTAAAGGAGTAGGGCACCAGCCCCATATACCAGAGGTGGTGGGTTCAAACCTGGCACCAGCCAAAAACTGCAAAAAAAAAAAAAAAAAAAAATCGAGTGGTAGGGCTGAGAGCCTCTTGTTTGGACTCTGGCTCCTTGATGTGTTTTTTTTTCTTCTTGTGTGCACTTGGGACAGATACTCCCTGAAAGTGAGCCTGTGTATACACACATGTACATGCATGTAAGAGTACATACGTGCCCCCCTCATTTAGACGCATTCAGGTGCTGGGATACTTCAGAGAATAAGTCCTGTCCTCATTGAGAACATACTGGGTGATAGTTTGTGAGGCAGAGCTCAGGTCCCCAGACCCTGCCCTTGTCCCCCCCGAGGTTCCTACTCACCCCATAATGCATGGACAGTAAACTCCCTCAGTACTCACAAAGTCACTGCCCAGGGCCCCAGCAGGGGCTAGGAGCTCAGGCATGCCCTTCACCTCCTATTATAGTGTCTCTTCCCCCTGCAGAAAGGCAGCCCGCAGTACCAGCTGCTGACAGTGCCTGAGCACTCGCCACGCGGCACCCTCGTGGGCAACGTGACAGGCGCGGTGGATGCAGATGAGGGCCCCAATGCTATTGTGTACTACTTCATCGCAGGTAGGGCCTGACAGAGTTAGTGCCCTACTTACCCTGAGGCTGGAAATGACCCAAATATGCCCCTGCCCCCTCACCCTGTGCCATGGTCCCACCTTCAGCCGGCAACGAAGAGAAGAACTTCCATCTGCAGCCTGACGGACGTCTCCTGGTGCTGCGGGACCTGGACCGGGAGCGAGAAGCTGTCTTCTCCTTCGTCGTCAAGGCCTCCAGCAATCGCAGCTGGACCCCTCCCCGGGGACCCTCCGCAGCCCTTGATCTGATTGCTGACCTCACTCTGCAGGAGGTGCGCGTTGTGCTAGAGGACATCAATGACCAGCCCCCACGCTTCACCAAGGCTGAGTACACTGCAGGTGCAGGGACTGGAGTCTGGGCAGGGGGTGTGAGGTGGCCCTCCCCTGCCACTTACACCACCTGCCTATTCCTACAGGGGTGGCTACTGATGCCAAGATGGGCTCGGAGTTGATACAGGTGCTGGCCCTGGATGCAGACATTGGCAACAACAGCCTCGTCTTCTACAGCATTCTGGCCATCCACTACTTCCGGGCCCTTGCCAACGACTCTGAGGATGTAGGCCAGGTCTTCACCATGGGTAGGAGTCTAGCAGCACATGGGTGGGATATATATATACTGCAGGGAATATAATCTGGAGGAGACGGGGCCTGTGTGAGCACCACAGAGTATGGGTGGCCCTCTAACCAGTAATATCATCCTATTCATCTGCCCATCCATCAGTCTGTTCTCTGGTTTGTTCCATCTCTACATCTACCCACCTGCTCTTTCTTTCTCCCTTATTCTTGACCCCTTATCCATCTCCTTATCCACCCATCTATCCATCTGTCCATCCATCCGTCCATTTATCTATCCTTCCATCCACCTGCCCATCTGTCCATCCATCCGTTCACTCATGTTTCTTTCATCTGTCCATCTGCCCATCCTTCCTTCCATCTGTCCATCCATCTGTCCTTCCATCCATCCTACCTTCCTTCCATCTACCCATCTTTTGCTCATCCAGTTTCCTGTCCATCCATCATCTCATCCATTTGCCTTTTCCTTTCCATTACATCTTCCTGTTTTTCCATTTTTCCACTTGTGCACCTCCCCCTCCTGTGTGTCAGGCTCTGTGCTGGGCAGTGAGGAGCAAGAGTTCAAAGAGCACACTTATCCCTACAAATACGCAAGCTTGCCTGTGCACGTGCCTGTGTGGATGTCTGAGACGCTCTAGGTCAGGCCCTAGAAGATGCCCTTGTGGGTGTCCCATTACCTCACTCTAAGCCCTAACCCCCGCCCCCTTCTTTTTCTACACACGCTTTGTCTGTATGCAGTCTTGAATGCCAGGAAGATTCCCTGACTTGGCATTCAAGCCTCACTTGAATCTTCCTCCTAATCCCTCTCTCTGCTTGCTCCACTGCCGCCTACTATCCTTAAGCTAGCCCGATCTAGCTAAACTGTTTACCATTCCCTCAGCCTGCTCTATTCCGTCCTCCCCTGCCCTTTGACCTCCCATCTCTGCCTTCAGATGTACCCCCCATCCTCCAAGGTCTCGTTCATGTGCTACCTCCTCCAGTTACATAACCAGGTGCCATCCCCCTGAGTTCTCACTGCTCTTACTTTTTTTTTTTTTTTCATAATTTGAGAATGGGGTCTTGCTCTGTCACCCAGGCTGGAGCAGTGGCGTGATCATAGCTCACTGCAACCTTGAACTCTTGGGCTCAAGTGATCCCCCTATCTCAGCCTCCTGAGTAGCTGAGATTACTGGATTACTACATGAAAGCACGCACCACTGCACCTGGCTAATCTCTTAACTTTTTATAGAGATGAGGTCTTGCTGTATTGCCCCAGTTGGAGTTGAATTCCTAGCCTCAAGTGATCCTCCCAAATTGCAGGGATTACAGATATGAGCCACCATGCCTAGCCCCACTGCTATTATTTTAATAAACCAAAGCAGAGATGTTAAATAGCTTGCTAGAGGTCACACAGCTAGAAAGTAGCCGATTTTGAACCCAGATCTACTATCTTTTAAGAGAAGACTATGCTGTACTGCCTCCGTTCATGTTTATGGAATTTTTTTTTTTTTTTTTTTTTTTTGAGACAGATTCTCATTCTCTCACCCTGGGTGGGGTACCATGGCATCATAACTCACAGTAACCTCAACTCTGGGCTTGAGCAGTCCTGTTGCATCAGCTTCCTGAGTAGTTGAGACTACAGGCACCCTTGCTAGTTTTTCTATTTTTATTTATTTTTTATTTTTATTTTTTGAGACAGAGTCTCATTATGTCGCCCTTGGTAGAGTGCTGTGGCATCACAGCTCACAGCAACCTCAAACTCTTGGGCTTAAGTGATTCTCTTGCCTCAGCCTCCCAGGTAGCTGGGACTACAGGCACCCACCACAACACCTGGCTATTTTTTTGTTGCAGTTGTCATTGTTGTTTAGCTGGCCCAGGCTTTTTAGTAGACAGAATCTTTCTCTTCCTCAGACTGGTCTCAAACTCCTCAGCTCAAGCAATCCACCCACCTCAGCCTCCCAGAGTGCTGCTAGGATTACTGGTGTGAGCCACTGCGCCTGGCCTGTTTCTGAAATTCTTTTTTTTTTTTTTTTAATGGGTTTGAAAGAGAGGAAGAGAAGACAGACACTAAGAGGGCTCAGAAGTGGCCTTTGGCACCCCAACATGGGACAACAGTCACAAATTTGTCATCTTGGGCCAATGTATCCCACAGTTGTGTTTAGTTTATTATGCAGAGTGTTTAAATAAAAACTCAGGCAATCCTTTAAAATAAGAAGATTTCAGCTCCTGTTCTTAAGATCAAGATGGCCACAAGATTCTCCATCTTCCTCAAGAATGCCTTGGCCATGACTCTGCGCCCGTAGTTCAGTGAGTAGGGCGCCAGACACATACACGGAGGCTGGCGGGTTCAAGCCTGATCTAGCCTACTAAAACAAACAATGAAAACTGCAACCAAAAAATAGCCAGATGTTATGGCGGGTGTCTGTAGTCAGGTACAGGCGGGTACTCAGGAGGCTGAGGCAAGAGAATCGCTTAAGCCCAAGAGTTGGAGGCTGCTGTGAGCTGTGATGCTACGGCACTCTACCGAGGGTGATAAAGTGAGACTCTGTCTCAAAAATAATAATAATGCCTGGGCCAATGAGCTATAATTCTGCCCCCACTGAGCCCCTCCACCAAGTACTCTATCATGATCAACAAGGCCATGCCCTGCCACTATCCAATGCCATCTGAAATGATAGGAACATGCCCAATATACCCAGCGACACGCAAGACCTGCAGGGCCAAGACTTGGAGTGGCTGAAGAAACTGTGAGCAGCTCCATCAACAGGGAGGAGGCTCCCCTCTCCCCCTGCCCCCAATAAAAATATAAAAACAAAAAATAACAGGATTTCACATAAGAACGGGAATGCTCAAAAAAGAAAGAAAGAGAATGCTCGATTTCTCTAGAAAAAGTGCAAGGTCTGGCAGCACAGGCAACAATAACCAGCTGAGCTGAGGCTTGAGCTGCCACCCCTTCAGATGGGCACTATTCCCACTCATCTGTCACCTCTGCTCCCTGATGTGCCTTGTGGGCGTTTGTGCCATCTCCACGAGGTGTGCCTGTCTACCCCAGGGTTCTTGCCCCCACCCAGGGGATTCAGGGGCACTGGGTAATCCCCGAGCTGTGCCCACCCTGGAGCTCTCCCTGCAGGTAGTGTGGACGGCATCCTGCGTACCTTTGACCTCTTTATGGCCTATAGCCCTGGCTACTTTGTGGTGGATATTGTGGCCCGAGACCTGGCAGGCCACAATGATACGGCCATCATTGGCATCTACATTCTGAGAGATGACCAGCGTGTCAAGATTGTCATTAATGAGATCCCAGACCGTGTTCGTAACTTTGAGGAAGAGTTTATCTACCTGCTCTCCAACATCACTGGTGCCATTGTCAACACTGATGATGTGCAGGTGCCCTGTGGGACCCACCCTGACGGTGGGGCTGTGGAGGGAGAAGCGGGGACTGGGCCACAAGGAGGGACAAGGCTTTCCAGAAACTTCTGGGGCATGAAAGAGAATATATGACCCCTTGGTCATTTCTTGGCAGTGTGGCTTTGAGAAAGTTCTCTCAGATTGCTAGGCCTCTGTTTTCTAATCTGTAAAATGGAGCTATTAAATAGTACCTGGCCCAATGTGGGTGAAATAATTTGTCACAGTGCTTGGTCCTCAGCGAGCCTTCAGCAACAATAGGTCTGTTAGCAGGATGGGCAGGAGGGGTCCTAAAAGAGGCCTGGGAATCCCACCATTTGTCCCTGCACACTATGGTGGCCACACCCCACAATGCCCCTTCCCACCTAGTTCCACGTGGACAAGAAGGGTCGGGTGAACTTCGCACAAACTGAACTGCTCATCCATGTGGTGAACCGTGATACCAACCGCATCCTGGATGTGGACCGGTGAGTGGGGCCTGTGCTTGGACTGTGGGACTGTCTACCTCCCTGCCCTGGAGTTAGGGGGGGGTGACCCACCAAAGGAGGCACAGACAACACCATCTGATCTGACACACTCTGTGGGGCTATCTCCCAGGGCTAGTGGCAAGAGCAGAGTTTGGGAGTGCAAACAGAGCTCAGTTCCTCTGAGCCTTACTCCCCCCATCTGTAAAGTGGGGGCATTCCCCCTATCGTGACACCATCAAGATCCAACAAGATGCCACACGAAGGTGTGACCCCTGTAAGACGTGAAGTGGTCCTGCCCAGGTGGGCTTTGATCTTGTGCAGCTTAGGGGTGATGAACTCTGGGCTGGAGGTAGCAGCAGAGCAGACTGTCCTAGGGAGTGGCTCTCCGGGAAGGGCTGAGGATGGGTGCTGAGGCCCCTGCCTCCCACTCAGGGTGATCCAGATGATTGACGAGAACAAGGAACAGCTGCGGAATCTTTTCCGCAACTACAACGTCCTGGATGTGCAGCCTGCCATCTCTGTCCGCCTGCCCGACGACATGTCTGCCCTGCAGGTACCCCAGCGGCCCCACCCCACAGCCCCTTACTGCCCTCCCTGTCACCAGGTTCATGCCCAGCCCTGTTCTCCACAGATGGCAATCATTGTTCTGGCCATCCTCCTCTTCCTGGCTGCCATGCTCTTCGTCCTCATGAACTGGTATTATAGGACCGTGTGAGTATCCCCTGCCCCTGCCCTCAGCTGGGGGCTGACCACCTGCTCCTAGACAGCCATGAGACAGGCAGGGCCACTGGCCCTGGGATGCAAGCTCAGCCCAGACTCCCTAACCAGCACTTCTCTCTGCTTCTCTCCAGACACAAGAGGAAGCTCAAAGCCATTGTGGCTGGTTCAGCAGGTGGGTGAAGGCCATGGGGAGAGAGGAGGGGGTCATGGGGGCTCAGCTTGACTGGGCCCAGGTTCCTCTGCCAGCTGAGCCCCTTCCCTCCACACTCTGACTCTTCTCCCTGCAGGGAATCGTGGCTTCATCGACATCATGGACATGCCTAACACCAACAAGTACTCCTTTGACGGGTGAGTGGGGTCCCAGAGTCTGACCCAGCCTGGAAGGAGGACAAAAGCACTGAGGTGTCTCACGCCTGTAATCCTAGCACTTGGGAAGGCTGAGGCAGGTGGATAGCTTGAGCTCACAGGTTCGAGACCAACCTGAGCAAGAGCAAGACCCATCTCTACTAAAAATAGAAAAACTGAGGCAAGAGGAGCCCAAGAGTTGGAGGTTGCTGTGAGCTATGACGACACGGCCCTCTACCCAGGGCAAGAGCTTGAGATTGTCTCAAAAAAAACCACAAAAGCACTGAGGGAGCACTGACTGGTGGATACCTGGGGTGTGGGCGCCCCCTCGTGGGAGGACCACCCCTCTGTCTCTACCCTTCAAAACTGGGTTGCTGAACTGAGCTCCCCAACCCTGATCAGCCCCAAGTTCTAGGGGGTGTACCTAGACTTTGGGTACTCAGAGCAAGATGAGGCCTCTGTACCAAAGGTGATCCCACCTGACATGCTGTCTTGTTTCTAGTGGAATTGGATCCTAGGATGGGAGCATTCACCCACAGATGCCAAGGGGTCTGCTTCCCACGGCCCTGCACCCCCAGTATTATGGAAGGCACTACAGGTGGCCAGGGAAATCGACAGGAGTTAGGGGTAAGGCTGGAAGGCATCTGCTACTCACACCTTCCCTTCCTGCCCCATCCCACTCTGCTCCCCAATGACAGAGCCAACCCCGTGTGGCTGGATCCCTTCTGTCGGAACCTGGAACTGGCTGCCCAGGCTGAACATGAGGACGACCTGCCGGAGAACCTGAGTGAGATCGCAGACCTGTGGAACAGCCCCACCCGGACCCACGTGAGCTCAGGCCAGGGCGGAAGCAGGGGGCGGGTACATATAGGCCCTTGTGAGGGACAAGGATCCCCCAACCTGCTCATTTGTGTGGTATGTACCTCTGCTCCAGCTAATGGCTCCTCTCCCCAGGGAACTTTTGGGCGTGAGCCAGCTGCAGTCAAGCCTGATGATGACAGATACCTGCGGGCAGCCATCCAGGAGTATGACAACATTGCTAAGCTGGGCCAGATCATTCGGGAGGGGCCCATCAAGGTGAGCCCTCCTGCAGGCTCCTGTACCCAGACCTCTGGCTGCACTTGGACCCCACCCCAGAGGATACAGGGAGGTGGACACCCCCAGCACAGCTAGACCTTACCCTCTGCTGGGTGAGAGCGCCACAGCCAAAAGAGAGGCCTGGGCACTGGGGTTGCTAGGGGGCTGCTCAGCCTACAGTGGCCTCAAGCATGAGCCCATGTGGGTTCTGGCTGGCCACTGTCACCAGGCTCTGTTTCTGACCCTCTGCCCTAGGATCCCAGGCCTGTGTGCATCCCTGACTCCCACGGGGAGCAAGCAAGGGGTGGGACAGGCAGGAGAGGACCTCAGTGGGGGGTTAACCCTCTCCCTCTCCCAGGGCTCGCTGCTGAAGGTGGTCCTGGAGGATTACCTGCGGCTCAAAAAGCTCTTTGCACAACGGATGGTGCAAAAAGCCTCCTCCTGCCATTCCTCCATCTCCGAGGTAGCCGGCGAGTGGCCGGGAGCTGTGTGCTGTGTGCCGTGCCCCAGCCCTGGGGGTGTGCGTGCTCTGCACTCTCTCTCCCGCCCTTCTCAGCATCTCTGGAGTTCAGCAGCCAGGCCAAAGACAGCAATGGGTGGGGATCCAGGAAGTCAGCGGCCTCTGCTTTCTGCAATCTGTGGGAACCTTCCACAGGGACAGGGTGGGCTCTGAGGCAGTGTTTCTCAGATTCAAAGTCCTTTAAGGGGTGATGTCACTTTAACAAACTGGTTGTCACAGTCACATAGGCCTACATATGTGTACCTGTAGTGATTATGTCAATACTTTAAAAAGTTAGACTTTATCTAAAAACTGACTTCTAGCTAGGCCTGCATTCCCAACAGAAATAGGCTACAATGGAAATGCCCCACACAAGAGTGCCATTTGCGAGTCTCTACCACACTGTGTCCCTTCCAACTTGTTCTGTAGACACCTTTCTGCCTGGACACAGAGTTGACTCTGCTTGAGACCACCTTGGTAATAACCACAGATGCCATAACTGCATTACCTGATTTTCATGGAGCATTAAAGGGAACGTAGAAAATTAAAGATTCCATGGCTCGGCACCTATAGCTCAAGGGGCTAAGGCACCAGCCACATACACCAGAGCTAGCAGGTTCAAATCCAGCCTGGGCCTGCCAAACAACAATGACAATTACAACCAAGAAGTAGCCAGGCATTGTGGCAGGCACCTGTAGTCCCAGCTACTTGGGACTGAGAAAAGAGAATCGCTTAAGCCCAGGAGTTGGAGGCTGCTGTGAACTGTGATGCCAGGGCGACAGCTAAAGGCTCTGTCTTGGAAAAAATAAAAGAAAATTAAAGATTCAAAGGAAGTTCGTGCACCTGAGAAAGCCATCCATGGTTTCTCTTTGTACCCAAT
Organism: Loris lydekkerianus; assembly: GCA_963574355.1. Lineage (NCBI taxonomy): Eukaryota > Metazoa > Chordata > Mammalia > Primates > Lorisidae > Loris > Loris lydekkerianus. Next base: position 117,593 of record CAUYPK010009532.1, read on the forward strand.
TTGAGAAACACCATCAGAGCCTGACAAACCTGCTGAGGCAGGAGCCCAGGAGTCCTTGTGGGAGGAAGGGAGGGCACATAGCAGATGGTGGGGGCTAGCCACCTGCTCGCTCCTTGGGCATGGCCCTGAGCTTGCAGGTATCCTTACCTCTTGCAGCTGATCCAGACTGAGTTGGACGAGGAGCCGGGGGACCGCAGCCCAGGCCAGGGCAGCCTGCGCTTCCGCCACAAGCCGCCGGTGGAACTCAAGGGTCCAGATGGGATCCACGTGATGCATGGCAGCACAGGCACGCTGCTGGCCACTGACCTCAACAGCCTGCCTGAGGATGACCAGAAGGTCCTGGGCCGCTCGCTGGAGACACTGACCGCTGCCGAGGCCACTGCCTTCGAGCGCAATGCCCGCACAGAGTCCGCCAAATCCACGCCCCTGCACAAGCTTCGTGATGTGATCATGGAGAGCCCCCTTGAGATCACAGAGCTGTGACTTAACAGGGAGACCTCCCTGGTGTGAGCAGCACCCATCCTGCCACCCTGGGCAGGGGCGAGAGTATGGGGGTGACCTTGGGTTGGCCCTGGTGAACACCCCCGGCCCATTTGGGCTGCTTGGACAGATTCCACTTTTGCCAGACGCTCATTCAGCACTTGATCTCTACCTTCATAAAATCTGTTATTTTTTTAAGAAAACCAAACAAAATGCTAGGCGTCTAAGGGCAAGGTAAGGAGGGTCACTGGAGGCCCAGGAGTCGGAGCACCAATTTAGCTCAGGCTAAGCTGGAAGGAGCTGAGCAGGCCCTTCCCCTCCCCACCCCATCCAAGTCCTGCCCCCCAGAGCACACATGCCCCCTCCCCAGTGAGAGCCAGGCACCTAGGGGAAGGGGGGCAAGATCTGTTGACCCCTGCTGGCCCAACACCTTGACTTCAAGTCCTGCTGCACTTCTGCCCCATTCCTGTCAGATGTGCAGATGGAGGCAGTGAGTGATACTCCCCCACCCCCCACAAGAAGGTCAATGTCAACGAACAAGCATTCTCTCTCCATTTCACTGGCTTCCTAAACGTGCCCAGCTTATAAAGAGAAATGACTGCTGTTCCCTTGGGTTTTGAATGTAGATTGTGTGTGTTACTTTTTTAAAATTATTCCTTTAATATTTTCCCCTTGGATTTGTTTAACTGGTACTCACTCAAAGTTTCTGGAATGTTGTGTTTAAAAAGAAAAGACAGACACAAGGAATCAGCAATACACCCTTGTCAACTACCTGTGTGGCTGGCCTGGGGGTTAGGGGCTGGAGGGGATGACGGGCAGGGCCGGACCTTCAGGTGCTCCCCTGAAGGCCCCACCGCGGCCTACTCTCTCAGGGAGGACTTTTTCTTTACTACTTTGCTTTCTTTCTCTGGCCAATGAGTGACAGGGCTGCCAGGCACTGAGGGGACCGTGGGCTCGGAGCTAATCGAAGACCAAACTCTTCTGGCTGAATGTCACAGAAACAGGCACTGATTTGGTTAACAGACCTTTATTGTTAAGTCACAGAAACTTTAGTGCAAAACAAACAAAAATCATCAAGTCCATTTAATAGCAACTGCGTGTCTTGCTGGCTTCGCTTGCTGTCTCCCGACAACCAGAAGTAGAACCAAAGCTTCAGTGGCCAAACGTGCAGTAGCCCTGACCCAGACAGTACCCACTCCCACACCCACGGACCCCTCACCTTGTCACCCTCTACCGGGAAGCCAGAGGCTTAGGAGCTTATCATCCACATTTATTTGAAATGAAAGGCCCAAAGAGCATCTATAAGATGGGGGGAGAGATGCAAAGCTGAAGCAGGGCCTCAGCAGCTGGGTGGACATGAACAGGCACAAGGCAGTCACCAATGTTCACACGCTCACACACAAGCCAGGCTCACTGGAGCCCCTACAGAGCTAGCAGGTTACATTCAGGCGGACGACCCACTTCCCACCCAAACTCACAGAACCAAAACCACCACCAGGAAAGACACAGGAAAGTTGAGTCAAAGGTTGACCCAAGAACATCAACTCTGTTCCACTAACATCCCGAGCCACCAACAGCTGCTTTCAAAGTCTCTGTGCTATTACAATGAGAATTACATTATTCAAAAAGCCTGATTCTGAGCTTCTAACTCTTTCATATAAAACTGCCTTTGTTTTGCTGCTTTGTAAAGCAGCTAATAGGCCCAGGAGGGGGGATAGAGTCTTTCTTTTAGAGTAGGAGGAAGCCTCAGAAGCCGAAGCCCACTAGTGCCCGAGTACCTGTCAGGGCTCAGAACAAGACTACTGTCAAGAAGCTATGGCTCGTGCCAGCTCCAGAGCTCCCAGGTGCCAAGCAAGGGCAGGCTAGAAAACCTCCAGTGCACATTACATCATCATCAAGTAGAGAAAAAGGACACCAAAGCAGCAACATTGTCAGCAGGGGCTAGCGCCTCTCACACAGACAGCAATGCAACAAAGGGGGGTAGAAATGGAGGCGGCAGGGTGCTGAAGGGGCAGGTCCTAGTTTCATAACAAAGTCAAATAGATCTGTGTGTTCACTCTCCCAGACACACAAGTAGGAAAAGATGCTGCGGTTTCTGCAAGATGAAATACTTCTTCTAATTCCACACATGACGTTTGCAATGCTCAACAGCCTGGCAGGAGAGAGGAAACTGGGTTTAGTCTTCAGATAAACTCCATTTCTGGGCCATTAGTGTATCACCCCAAAAACAGGACCCACTATCTGTCCTAAGTTTGCTGGATGGCACCAGACACTGAAGACCCAGACAGTACTGCATTTAAAACCATGAAGCCTGTGGCCAGACTTCTGGGGACTCAAGGCAAGAGTCCAGACCAGCAGATAGATGCAAAGGCTGTTTGTGTCTCGCAGGTGAGCACCCACACAGGCATGGCTCAGGACCCTTCATCTACTTACACTGGCGTCTAGTGTCCTGCTGGTAGGCTGCACAGAGATCCCAGGGTGGAACCTCTTCACCCAACTGCCAGGATGCCAACAGCTTGGGCCTTGAGAAATGGACCCATGGGCACATTTACCCAGAACAGCGGCAAAACCAGTTTCACCACTGACTGTGCTATGGAGTAGGGGTAATGGTGCAGATGGACTTTAGCTGAGACTTGAGGAAGAAGTTGGCCAGGGTGTGGGGCTCTCTGTCCCTCCCTACAGTGCCCCAAAATGACACAATATCCCCTAACATGGTGACATGAGGAACCCCAGAGAGGAAAAAAAAGTTGTGCAAAGAAAAACAAGGGCCAGACCAAACAGTCCTACCCAGAAAAACAGCACAGTCATCCAACTGGTCACTGCCCAGGCAGTGTCATGGCACCTCAAGGCTACTGGGCAGCAGCTAACTCTCAGGCTATTCCTGAAAAGTTCTGTTTGGCCTTGAGTAAAGACTCAGGCCAGGCTCTAGCCAGGGCAAGCGTGGCCCAGGGACAAGGACAAGGATCTGGCAGTAAGCCCCACAGGCCCTGTGCAATCTCTAGAGTGACCTTGTGCAAATCTGACACTGTCACAAGGGAACTAAAGACAAAGGCAAGAAAGCAGAAACAAAAAAAACTAAAAAATGCCAATCCCACCCTCCACTCCCTAAACACAATTACAGTAGCTAGCCCTGCCTTTGTAGGGAGGCTTAAGTAAACCTAACCTGCCTCTCCGGGCCTCAATGAGTGCATAAAAACAGGGTAGAGCGCTGATTACAGAGGTCCCCGTTAAAGCAGGATCCTCAGAGCTGCCCTACTGGCGAGGCTCCTGGAGCCACTCGCTGAGCTACTCACGTTGCACTGGGCCGCTGTCTCCGCATTCTGGCACCAATAGCCTGGGCCCCAGACACACTTTTCAGTTCCCAAAAGGGGCTTACTGGCTGAGGGGCAGGCTCCAATTTTCTATATGGTAAGAAAAAGCCAAAACAAAGGGGAGAGTTAGAAATGCCCAACTAATCTCTTTCAACACTAAAACAAGAGCTTCCAGAAGCAGTTAGAATCTGAACTCTTTCAGAAGAATACCAGGGTTGCTGAGTAAAGCAACAGTGCTTCTAGGTCTGGCTCCCAGCCTCCAGGCCCTCCACACTCCACCCCAGAAACACTACCCATGGCCAAAAGTCTCAGAGGAACCCTTCCAGGTCTACGCAGCCCCGCCCAGGTTACAGCTGCCCAAGGGGACCCCGCCCAGTGAAGCTTACCAAGCACACGAAGGAAGGGTCCATCACCTCTACCAGGATCTCTATCAGCACAGGCTCGTACTCAGTCACAAACTGGTCACACTGCAAAGGGAAGGGGGATACAGGTCCAGGCCTGGGTGCATCCAAACAGAGTGGGAGCACAAAAGGCTGAGACAGGCACTGGATACACTCTTCTCTGAGAGACCCCACTGGGCCTCCCTTCCCAGACACCCACCCACATTTGGCCTAAGTTCAGGTTATTTCTCCTCAGTGACTCCATCTGACCCAACAAATCACATCTAACCAAACCTCACCTGACTCCGTACCCGGAGGCAAAAAACAGCTAGTTTCCCTCCCTCAAGACTTCAATCAGAGATGCACTCAGTGAGCTCCCCCCACCTCTGCAAGCTCCAAACAGGTTCTGACACTCTGGCCTAAAGCAGCCCAGGGTGTACCTGCTTCAGGTAAGGGTCAGGCAGGAAGCTGCAGCCTTTCTCGAGAGCAGCCAGGATCTCTTGCTTGGTGCTGTTTTTCTCCAGATTTTTATCCAAATAATTAACCAGCTTCTTGCACACTTCACAGAAGCCACCGTCCTTCACTTGAGTCACGTGTGCTACACAGGAAGGCACAGGACTCAATGCTGGCAGGGTTCACGCCCCCACCCACCGACCCAAGAGAGACACTGTCCTCCCCACCAGCACCACACCCTGGGCTCACCCGTCAGTGCGGGCACCCCCGTGCTAGAGCAGAGGTGGAGTATACCGCACACCAGCTCAGGGCTGGTGTCCTGGAGGATGGACAGGATGGAGCCGCCGTATGTGTCCACCACTTCCTGGCACTCTTCCGACCAGGACGTGGGCAACTTGGAGCACACCTTCTCCAATGCATGGATTATTTCTTCCTGAAACATGACGAAGAGGACCATGTGAGAAGATGGTAGGCTTGGCGAGGGTGGGACAGATTCTGAAAATACAAATAAGAATCGGGGATGGCGCCTGCAGCTCAGTGGGTAGGGCGCTGGCCCCATATACCGAGGGTGGTGGGTTCAAACCCAGCCCCGGCCAAACTGCAACAAAAAATACTCTGGCGTTGTGGCAAACACCTGTAGACAGCCTGTTGAGGCTTAGGCAAGAGAATCGCCTAAGCCCAAGAGCTGGAGGTTGATATGAGCTGTGATGCCATGGCTCTCTACCAAGGGTGACAAAGTTAAGATTCTGTCTCTAAAAAAAAACAAGACTAGGGAATGAGCCCACATTCCTAGGGAATGAGGAAGAGGATGTTACTTCCTCTCTCAAGGGGACCAGAGCCACAAAGCAGGGCAAGGTGGCCTCCTCACACCGTGCCTGGAGGGATCCCTGGTGGGAACTACATTCTACAGGATGGGATATAGCTGTATATGTTCCTAGGTTCGTGTCAAACACCAGCACAAGTCAAGCCCCCTGCTCCACTGGACTCTCCCACTGGGACATTCTGGCTCAGCAGGGTAGAAGAGCCTCCCTCTGCAAGGGGGCAACATACCTCAGTCTTGTTGTTGTCAATCAGCTTGACCACCTCCTTTATCACATATTCACACACCTCACAGTACACATTAACCTTCACCTGGACCAGGTCTTCCTGTTGAAAAGGGTAGAAGAGAGGCACTTTAATGCTGGGACTCACACCCCTTGGTCTTGCTCCCCTAAAGGAGAAAGGATGCAGAGTCCAGGGTGGGTTAGCATCACCCCAGAGGGCTACTCAGTGCCCACTCAAGGTGATGTATGGTTTCCTCCCAATATCCAAGTTCAATTCCCTATGGTTTTTTATAGAACTCTTTCCCCAATCCTCCACCATCACCACCTTCCCTAATTGCCACCAAAAACAAACAAAAGTCATACTTCAGGAGAGGGGTATCTAAACAACATTTTCAGTTACAATCATTTCATCAGGCTATGTTCATTTTAGGGAGGTAGACGGGGGAGCAGGAACAGAATGAAGAATTCATTATCTGTCCACTACTTTTTTTCTTTTTAAACTTTATTTATTTATTTATTTATTTTATTTTTTGTAGAGACAGTCTCACTCTCGCCCTTGGTAGAATGCCATGGCATCACAGCTCACAGCAACCTCCAGCTCTTGGGCTTAGGTGATTCTCTTGCCTCAGCCTTCCCAGTAGTTGGGACTATAGGTGCCCACCACAACACCCAGCTATTTTTTGTTGCAATTTGGCTAGGGCAGGTTCGAACCCACCACCCTCAGTATATGGGGGCACTGACCTACCCACTAAGCTACAGGCGCCGCCCTTTTAATTTTTTCTTTTATGATTTTTTTTATCCGAGTCAATTTTGATTCAATCTTCCCACTATTTAGAAGACAGAGTTTTAAGCACATTTTGAATCTACTTGAGCTTCCCTAGACTCATTAGCACCTGAAACCACTTTTCTAGAACCTTTATTGCTTAAAAATTATAATAGGAATAAAGCAATACTACTAAAGAGAACCTTCTGTGACAGTGGAAATATTCTGTCTCTGCTGCCCAACACAGCAGACACTGCCCACGTGTCTACTGAACACATGATATATAGTTTGTATAACCAAGGAATTGAATTTTTAATTGTCTTTCATTTTCTTTAATTTAAGCAGCCAAATGTGGTTAGAGTGCAAGCTATAATTCTTCATTTTCACTGGACATTACAACAGCGTGGGCTAGAGCCCAGGGGTACCCTGTGGGAAGAGAGGCAGGAGGAAGTGCCTCCTAGACTCCAGGACACTTCCACCCTCCCTGTGGCCACACACTCTGCATATGCAAAGACAGCAGCTGGAGGTCAAGTGTCATGTGTGCCCTGTGTTAAAGCTGCCTGAGCCCTGAAAAACTAGAATGCAAGCCCCTGAGTACAAGGACATCATTTGTTCATCACAGTCCCTAACACGCTCCCCAACCCATAATAAGTTGCTGAACACAAATCTACTATGGAATGAATAGAGGGATCTTCACCAAGTGAGGGGTTCTAGGGAAATAAAATACATACACACAGGTAACAGGCCCAGTGAGGCTTCCACATGAGCTCTGGAAGAGTATTCTGGGAATACTGAGTTTGTACTATGACCACAGTATAGGAAAGGACCCCAAAAGTACTTGTGTGACAGAGTGAAGCCAGGCACTGAAAAATCACTTCAATGGCATGCTGGGGAAAATGTAGGCTTGATCCTCTGAACACTGGGGTCTACAATAGAGGAAATAAAATATTTTCAAAAAGAATTGGGAGTGGGGATATACATTAGTATAGGGAATGCCATAAAATAATGATCTCAAACTCAAAGATCTTCAAGAGCCAGGCAGGGACCCAAAATAAAAAAGAATATCACTTGTAGGATGTACATAACAGGGAATGATATGGCAATGTGCAGCCTGGCTGGCACAACTAGGTACCTTAACGGGCTCCACCAGTTCCAGGGCAGGGATGATGTTCTCGGCCACTTTGGCAGGAATCAGAGCCTGCATGGGCGTTTTCTTCACCTCATCACAGAATCCAACCAGCCTACAAATCTCCTGGGGTTGCTGAAGAGAACGCAGAAGAAGCAGTCAGATAGAGGCCTGCACCCACCACCCTCTCTGTCCCACATTCTACACAGAGGCTGGGGTGCTAGGGAGTATCCTGCTCCCAGTGTCAAGGCTGACTTCCTCCCAGATGGGCAGATTCCAGATTCAATCTGGTAGGACTTGTGTCCAAAAGCAGAGCGCAGGTGCTGGTTATATCTGGGGAGGAGACCATGCAAAGCTCTGAAGGCACAGCAGGCGGAGCCACTTCCTCTGCTGCTCCAGCAGGGCCACTGTGAGGAGGGGAGACCCCAGCACCTTCAGCATCTGCAAGTACAGCTGGTCTGCTCTAGAACATTCTTCTCAGCTCCCTCTCAGTAGAAAGTAAGCTATGTTCCTTCTAGAGGAGGAACTACTAGCCCATAAACAAAAAATCAAATGTTTTAGAAATAAAATCACACCAGATCTTGCAGTGGTAGGACCATTTAAATTGTATTCAGGGGAAATGCTGGCTTTTTTTAAAACCACATTCTATGTTCACAAATGTACAGAGTACACATGAAACCCCAACCCCAAATGATGAATCATTTGAAGTCACAAGGTCTCCTGATTGATCCCCTTTCACCATTTAAACACCAAATCACAGAGAACTCGTTAGTGTGGACATCTAGACTACTATACGATAGCCAAGAGCAAGACAAGTATACAAACTCTGTATACTGTGTACATCAAATGTAACAAGCAACTACCTCTGGGCGTTATGGCATTAAACCCTAAAGCAGCGGGAACACGAGTGCTAGGAACGAGACCTGTTAAGGACAGAGATCAAGACTATGTTTTAATGTCATAGAGAAGGCTCTAAAATTAAATAAGGTTAAGGGAGTCTCGGATGTATATGCCCAAATATCTTGTCTATGGCACACTTTAAGGATGGGGGAAAAAAAATCAGGATGAGGCTGAATATACAAGCTCTTTAGAAAAAAGATGCCAAGATTCAGGAGGTATATGGCTGATTCCAGAATCAGCTTTGTTCTAACTTCTTGAGGAGGTCTAGACGAAAATTCAGTCATTTTTCAATCAAAGTCCTCTCCCATTGGACTTCAAAATACCTTCAAAAAAAATCTATAACTCCAACCCTATAGGTGTGATGTCGATGCTCACAGAAGGGGGCAAGGCTCAGCACAGCCCCAGCAGGCACTAGTGCACGGCAAGTATAGACTGAGACTCAGTTCCTGTAGCACACCATCTGACGTGGCTCCAGATCCCAAAGGACCCTGTCACCCAGAGGGGAAGAAGCCACAATCAAGAGATTGTTTCTGGATCCAAAAGCCAGGGATCAGTCAGTCTGCCAACTGTTTGCAAAGAATTTGCTCATGCAGTAGAAGCGCTTCTGGGTTATAAAGAGACATGCAATGCCCACTTACATAGTGACAGACAGGTGGCGACCTACTGGCCTGTGTGATTAGCTTACACTGAAGGAAGCTGTGGCACCTCTGGGGCCACCCACAGTTTCCCCGTCATTACACTGGTGGCCTACCAATAGGCATGCTATGTGTTGATTCTGACCAGAGCACAAGGCTCTGTGAACTTGGTTTTCTAGCCCCCTGAAGAGGAAATGAGACTCTCCAATACCTCAAGTGGTGATTTACAGGGGGGAGATGCAGAAGCTGTCCCCAGCCTATCAACAGAGTGAACCTGCCTTTTGCAACCATTCCTGGTATATGTCAGAGCTAATCACGCATTGCCAAAATATAGTAGTAATAAGCAAAGTTAATTAGAAAAGCAGCAGACAACTACTACAAGCAAATCCAACACATACCTGATCCTGCTGTTGAACAAAAAAACAGGAAATCGGAGATGAAAATAAGAGAAAGGAAAGGACACAACAGTTAAGAAAAATTAAAATAACAATAATCAAGCAGTTAACCAGGTGTAAGGATGTCACAGGAAGTTTAGAGCACCCGCTCTTGCAGTCAGGTATTAGCAACCTACCTTGTTCCGGCTATAAGGTGAACAGGGGAGACCTAAAAACTACTCTGGCCCTCCAGGGATGGACCACTTGAGGGCAACTCTCATCCCCATATCCAACATACTAAATCATGCTCAAAACAATGTACAGCAACATCCCCCCAAAATTCTCCTATATTTGTCTCCATCCTCAGGGGCCGAATCCCACCAGATCTGCAAGGCCCTCCCTGCAGGTTAGCGAGGAACAGCTCACAAGACATGGGGCTGCCCAAAGAAGGGGTGTGTGTTGAATAAAACACACCCTGAGGGGTGAAGGACCAGACATTTAGTCTTCACAGCCTCAGCCTCATAGCAATCTACCTCAGGTGGCCAAATGCCAGTCTGGAAGGCCAATTTGACAATTTATCAAAAGTCTTGAGCTTTGTTTGAGCAATCACAGCTTTAGTTATCTATACTAAGGAGAAAGATAGGGATGTGGTTAAATACATATGTATTTGGCTATAAGGATATTCATCAACTCAAAGGCAAACCTGAAAACAACGGCCAGCCCGCCACAGGATATTGGCTCCATAAATTATAATCTATGATTATACAGCTACTTAAAACTCATTTGTACAGGAATATTTAATAATCAGTATATTTTCAGGCCAAAAAAAAGAAAAAAAAAAATGCATACTGCAAAATAGTAACTAAAATATGACCCCAATGCTCTGTGTTATTTGAGACAAAGCTGTCCTCCATTGCCCCGAGGAGAGGGCCATAGTGTCATTGTAGCTCACTACAATCTCAAACTCCTGGGCTCAAGAGATCCTCTTGCCTTAGTTTTTCTATTTTTAGTAAAGATGGGGTCTTGCTCTTGCTAAGGCTGGTCTCGAACTCCTGACCTCAAGCAATCCACTTACCCTTGGCCTCCCAGAGTGCTAGGATTACAGGTGTTGAGCCACCAAGCCCGGCCAACCCCATTGTTTTTTGAAACCCCAAATGATTTGACATGGGAAATATCCATATTTTCAAAATATTTCCATGCAATGTAACTTTTTTTTTTTTTTTTTTTGAGACAGGGTCTCACTGTGTCGCCCTCAGTAGAGTGCCATGGGCTCACAACTCACAGCAACCTCAAACTCTTGGGTATAACCAATTATCTTGCCTTAGTCTCCCAAGTAGCTGGGACTCCAGGTGCCTGCGACAATGCCTGGCTATTTTTTTGTTGCAGTTGTCATTGTTGTTTAGCTGACCTGGGCTGGGTTCGAACCCGCCAGCCTGGGTGTATGTGGCCAGCACCCTACTCACTCAGCTATGGGCACCACCCAATGTAACTTTCATATGAAAAAAATATGTAAGTTAACCATAAGGAAGCACTTCACTAGGTCAAGTCACATCACAAGCTTATTTTTACCTATTTCAGTTGCCATTTCTTTGCAAGCTGCCTTTGTAAACTGCTTTTAGAACAAGGTAGGATGTAAATAATCCCAAATTGTTGTGCCTAGATAGTTTGAGTGGTTAGAGCAGAATCAGAGGGTAAATCTTTGGCTGCAACTAGTTAACTACACACAAAACAGGCACCACTATGTTCAAAAACACTTAATATTTATAAAACAGGTGGCAGGCCATAGTTTACTGACCCCTGGATCGGAGCCTGTGTATCAATCTCAAGGCATTCAGAAACTCAAAAAGACAGACAGGGAAGGTGGATCCACCCCTCTCAGCCCTGCCTATTAGATCTAAGGATGCCCATGCCTGTTCCCAAATTAAGGGTAGTTTCAAGCAACCCTGCTCTATACAGCAGCTGTCTGAATGGAGCTACTTAGGGTCATTACCCACAAGGATGTCCTCACCTCTAATAAAGGAACGCCCCCTATCACCTGAATCCATCAAAAGCCAGTGCAGGAGTAAGGGGCTCCAGCAGCCAGCTTTAGCTGACACTGCTGCAGAGCACAGAACCAGCTCTGAGAAGCAATATTCCTCCCTGAGGCTGCAACACAGCATCTCTGCAGGCCTGGCTTGCTAACAGAGCATACTATTTCTATAGATCCCAGGGTTAAAGCCAGATCTAGCAATCTGACATGCTCACAAATGCAAGGACCAATCACCAGGAAGCCCATGGGGCAGTCCTGGGGATCAAGAGGCTTCACCCTTTCCCCCTGGCTGGGAGGAAGTACTAAGATCACAAATGGAGAGCCTGCTACCCAGAGGGGTTCACTTTAGCCCACTCCAGTGCCAAATAATTGAAAAGGAAAACTAATTAAATCATACAGTTTTCAATATTCCTGAAAACGACAAAATTTGCACAAAAATGCTAACAAGGGGTTTCCTCTGCCACCTACCATATGCATCATCATTTGGACAGCAATTTGAGAATACTGGTTGATATAATTCTTGCACTGGGGAGAGAGAAACAAATTGTTAAATTAATTACTGCAACAATGCATGGGGGGGCCAAAACCACCATTTCCAACAGTGTCAAAACTGTGACTATCAAGCAAATTTCCAGAGTAGAATTCTGTAGATGTCTGCTCTGTGTGTTTTAATAAGATAAAAATAACAATTTGATTAATTCTATAATTTATAAGAACCATGTATAAAAGATATTTTGAAAATGTTTACTAATGTACCTTATGATTCTATCCTCCTATCTATTTTATGGTCCAAATTTGTCCCAAGATCATACAGCAATTACTCAGTGGCAATTTGGGGAGAATATAGCTAAAAAATAATACTGCTTAGGAATTGGAGATTGCTGTTCAAATTACTTACACATTCTCAGACAGGATTATAAAGTTTAAATCCAGTAGAGTCGAGTTACACTGATTTTTGACTGTGTATTTTATAAATCTAGGTAATTCCAGTACACCCTCATAGAATAGCTAGTCATAATTGGTGTGCTTTCACAATGAGAAATAATAAGGATAATCTACAGCCCTAAGAGAGGACATAATTGGGAAACCAATGAAAACAGCAATATGCAAGGACACAAAAAATGAACTAAAAGATTTCCAGGCTTCCAAAATAAAATGAATGTTAACCTGATGGGCATTCCTAGAGGGTAAGTCTTCAGGGAGAATTTCTCAGGGAGAATTTTTTTGAAACTCACAATAGCTAGTTCTGAAAAGGCTGTTCTATATTCCAGAGCACAGAGCTATCACAACTGGCTTCCCAAATCCTGAGCTAGCAGGTTTTTTCAAGTTGTCAGGTACTAAAATCAGCATTTTGGTTTTACAGATCCACCTCACAAGTGTGGCTGGAAGCAAATGCTGGAAGCAAAACCATCCGAGGGGCCAAGAAAATGAGTTTTAGTTCCCAGGACTAAGGGCGGCTTCCCTGTGCACGTCCCACAAGCCAGAGTACATGCTTTCCACGGCCGCTGACCACACTTGCTGTGGGAGCACACTTGGACTTGTGAGCCTTACATGCTATACAGCTGCCTTCAAAACAGGGTTACGAGGTTCTCCAGGGTTTCTAACACATATAGTGACTGGGAGAAAAAAGAAAAAATTTTCACAAAAGTGGCCTCTTTCCACTCTTTTGTCCCAGAATTTTTGTTATATATCTAGATTCAATTAATTAAAGTGTATTTCAGTCCCCACTACCTATTCCAGTTGCCTTGTGGGGGGAAAAAAAGACTGTTGGTTGAACAACTTCTTCCTTGCAGCCATTAGCCTGGAACTTAAAATGGTGCCACAGCAAGTAACAGGTTATGTTTTCTTGGTTCCCGCACTCCTGTCTCTAGAGCCAGCCCTGACTCAGAGCATCCTCTGATGCACTAGGAGATAAGGCTCACCATGTCAGACATGCCGGGCCCCAGGCGGTCACACTCCTCCTTGAAGTGCTCCACCAAGGCCTCCACAAAGGTAGAATTGGTCCTTACAGCATTCTGAATGTCAGTCACCATCTGGATGCAGTCCTGGCAAACGTTCCCATCATCCTACAGAGAAGGGGCGTTTAGGCTGGCAACACTGCAACCAAGATAATTCAGATTCCTAGAAATGTCCTCAAGGCTCATGGCCACAGCACAAGGGGACTTGCTACATAGTTCCTAATGTACTTTAAAGGCTCTAAAAATTATTGACAGGCTTAAAATCAACTGAATGTTTACCACAGTAATAGTACAGTATAAAAGAGAAAAAACATTCCATTATTTACAAGTTCTACGGTACAATCACTTGAAGGCTGGCTCATTTAACTGGTAAGTCAAACAAAAAGTTCTCCATTTAAGAAACAGGCATATACACAATCCCTTTCTTATCTCACTTCCAATGCAACCAAAAATTGGGTCCTCAGAGGCTGGACCTGATGCCTTACCTTTGGTTGGGGCTTGCTATTGGGGCCATCCTGCGGGTAGAGCAGAAGAGGGATGTTGGCCATGAAGGGAGCCACCACCTCAGTCATGTCCAGTTCCGGGATCTTATTAGACTCGAGCTGCTTCTTGTGATTCAGCTCTGCCAAGTGCTTCTGAAGAGACTCACAGAGGTTGAGAGCAGAGCACACCTCCCCAGGACGGCTCTGGTGGGAAAGAACTCCAGCTGAGAATCCTCTCCAAAAGGAAAATAAAAACAAGCCATGGGCTGGACGCAGTGGCTCATGCCAGTAATCCCAGCACTCTGGGAGGCTGAGGTGGGTGAACTGTATGAGCTCACAGGTTCAAGACCAGCCTCAGCAAGAATGAGACTTCATCTCTAATAACAGGTGGGAGTTGTGGTGGGTGCCTGTAGTCACAGCTACTTGGGAGGCTGAGGCAAGAGGATCACTTGAACCCAAGAGTTTGAGGTTGCTGTGAGCTAAGATGCCACTGTACTCTACCAAGGGTGACCAAGTGAGACTCTATCTAAAAAAAAAAAAAAAAAAAAACAAGCCACTTGGTGCCTTTAGTCTCTTTAAATCCCTCAAAAAGAAACATAAAACTAGGCTCAGTGCCTGTAGTTCAGCGGCTAGGGTGCCAGCCACATACACCAGAGCTGGTGGGTTCAAACCCAACCTGAGCCTGCCAAACAAAGACAATTCCAACAAATAAAAAAAGCCGGGCATTGTGGTGGGCGCCTGTAGTCCCAGCTACTTAGGAGGCTGACCCCGCAAGAGAATTGCGTGAGCCCAAGAGTTGCAGGTTGCTATGAGCTGTGACGCCACAGCCCTCTACCAAGGGTGATAAAGTGAGATTCTGTCTCAAAAAAAAAAAAAGAAATATGAAACTTTTTTGACTCGTGGTCAAATTCTCAATATAATTGAATATATCAGAATTACAATCCAAGTACCAAACTACCCAGCAGCCTCTAAACTTCCTAAATTGGGAAGTCCTGTTCAGCTTTCTAAATGCTCTCTCTGCTCACTATCAGCTCTTCTTTAAAGGAAAATGAGCTTTTGGCTGGAGGGAGAAAGTCAGCAATTCTGAGCCACTTCCCCCAAACGAGCTAACACAACCCCCTAGTAAATACCTTCCACATGCTGGCAACTCCCAAGTTTTCTTCTCATATCTTGACTCATGCACACATCACAGATAACCTGAAACTGGCTAGATTCTACCCCATCTAACCTGCTCCTCCTCTGTCTCCATTTAAGCAAGTAACACCATCTCCCCAGAAACCTGGAAGATATTCATAACTCCTCCCTTTCCTGTACATCTCTGCCAAGACCAAGTCCAGTGTGTTTATTCTCCAAAACAGAATTTGAATCTGCCATCTCCCCCATCCTTAACACATCTCACTCACAAAGGCAAGGAGCCCCAAGGGTCCTGCCAGTTTCTTCTCCTGCAACTGCTCCCCATCAATGGGACCTAGACCAAACACTCCGAATAATGTACCTATGGTCATGCCACTCCTCTCCTTAAAAAGCTCCAAGGGTTTCCTGCGGCACTTTTAATCTCTAACCATGGCCTAGAAGGCCCTGCATGATGTAACCCCTGACTTCCTCACCAAAACCTTGGTTTTGTCTAGAGACAGTACCGCCCCTCTGGCCCTTTTCAGCTTCTTGAACACCTCACCTTCTCAGAGCCTTTTTAGATTCCACAAAGCTAACTCCTTGTTTGTTGTTGAAAACCCAGTCTCTGGAACATGGTTTGTGTACAACATATACTTGCTGAATTAAAGATGAGCATATCCTTGTAGCTGAGTCCCCAAGTACATTCCCATCCTCAACTATAAATTCACAGAAATTAACTCACAGAAGTAAAATTATTTGTTTGCTTAAGTGTCAATTAAAGTGGCTGGGCACCCGCAGAGCTGGTTACAGCACCAGCCACATACACCAAGAGTGACGGGTTCAAACCTAGCCCAGGCCACCTAAACAACAATGACAACTGGAACAAAAAATAGCCAGGCATTGTGTTAGGCATCTGTAATCCCAGCTACGTGGGAGGCTGAGGCAAAAGAATCACTTAAGCCCAAAAGTTTGAGGTTGCTGTGAGCTCTGATGCCACTAGACTCTATCAAGGGCAACATAGTGAGACTCTGTCTCCAAAAAAAAAAAAAGTGTCAGTTAAAGATTTGACATGAGCTACCCAACTGGCATCTATAAATGTTATGGGTGATTTTTCTATTTTATTTTATTTTATTTTATTTTATTTTATTTATTTGGCACAGAGTGGCCTGCTGTGCCAAAATTATTTTGGACATCAAAACTTTAGTATGAAACTAATTTATGGCTTTCATATGAAAGCTATAACCCAGTTATAACCTAAGAATATGGGAAAGGGGGAGAGGGAGGGGAGCGAAGGGGGGGTGGATGGGTGGAAGGAGGGTGACTGGTGGGATCACACCTACGGTGCATCTTACAAGGGTATATGTGAAACTTACTAAATGTAGAATATAAATGTCTTAACACAATAACTAAGAAAATGCCAGGAAGGCTATGTTAACCAGTGTGATGAAAATATGTCAACTGGTCTATAAAAC
>CAUYPK010009533.1:0-32268 GCA_963574355.1 Loris lydekkerianus
AGCACAAGACTATGGGGAAAGGGCCAAGGAAGGGGAAGGGAGGGGGGAGGTTTTGGTGGAGGGAGGGTAATAGGTGGGGCCACATCTATGGTGCATCTTAGAATGAGTACAGGTGATTGCACTAATGTACAAAAATAAAAATAAAAATAGTTCAATAATAAGTAAAATAAAATAATTATTAAAAAAAATCAAAACAAGAGTGAGAATAAAAGGTTTCTATTCTTCTAAAAATCTTGCACCTTGCTCTGAAGGAGAATAGGAAAGGAAATATGCTTTGGATAGAACTGATTCATTTTCATTGGAGTGATGAGAAACCTGCGGTAAATGACATGGGATGGCAAGGCTGACAGGAGGGGCAAGAGCTGGGAGTGATGTTCTGGAGAGAGAGCAGGAGGGCACTGGGTCATCTGATGGATGGAATCCAGTGTGGCTTGCGGTTGGCATGAAGGCAGAATGATGAAGAAGGAGATGGAAGGCATTGCAGCAGCGAAAGCAGGCAGGCAGTGGCACCAGGTGAAAGGAGGAAACGTGGTCTGCTCACAGCATCCCAGCCTATGATTCTCCTAAGCCTCCAGCGTCTCTCCATATGTTCCAGCCACTTACCAGAGAGAGGAAGGAAGGATCTGAAAAGTGAATTCCAAAGGGGAAACTGGGCAGAAATAGTTCTCCTCCTTCCTCTGCCCCCATTTCTTTGGGAAAGTGTTATCCGACAGAATAATTCTATAATCTTTCCCAAGAAATCAGGACATAGAGTGAAAAGATCTCATTTGAAAAACAAATTTGCATCAGTCCAGCCCAGCTGTGTGATCTAAGTCAAGATCTTTAGATGAGGTTTAGCATTAAGAAGGCTGCTTTCTTCAAATATAAACCAAAGTCTTTACAATAGATTCAATAACAATAAAAGCAATGTTGTAATTAATGCAGTATTGATAGGATGTATTAGTAAATATTCCTACATTATATAATATATTGATTTTGCAGCAGAAGCAAGTTTGATGGTTGCCAAATCCATTTTATGTTTCTTTTGGTATGTTGCATAAATACATCTTTCAACATTCCTCACAATTAGGTGTTGCCATGCAAATAAAGCACTCATTTGTGAATTATAGGTGGAAATAATGTACATGCCAGGTTCATATAAATTATTCTTATGTGATCCTCTAATCTCTATTCAGATACACAGTGTCTCCCTGGGTGACCTCTGAGGACCCAGAAGATAGCAGAGTCACAGGATAGGAGAAAGCTGCTCTCTCAACACAGGTGGGACTGTATATGAGTCAAAAATGATCATCCTTGTGTATTATTTACTGAAATTTGGGGTATTGCTCATTAATAGAGTTAGGGTAGGAAAGAGTGGTGTCCTCACTGGGCATCCATGGAACTGTCAGCGTGTGACGGTGTAGCCGGACGGACTTGGATTTCTTTGGACTAAGTAAAAGAGAAGCCACGGAAGTCTTCCAAGCCAGTGAGTAATTGGACCCAATTTAATCTAGAAATATCACCTTGAGTGGTGAGTAAAAAATGAGGTGAAATAGTCGACAGTGTTGTGAAGAGACTTGGAAAGAGGAGATGAGCTAGGAGATGATGACGGCCCTGCCGGGGAGACAGCAGAAATGGAAAGGATTGGGAAGAGAGACAGTTGGAGGCAGAACTAGGAATATGCAGCAGTGCTTCTCATCACTTCTATGGAACAATTTCTTTAAGCCACAAGGATAGCAATAAAAGACAGCACTTCAACATTAACACTGAGCTCAAAACCACACGAATCATCTACCATGTAGCTACTTCTCATGAATATCGTCAAGGATCCAGTTTTAACACGTGCAAAACGACATACCTTTTTTAAAAAGTAAGGTATAAGTATAGAATTTTAGTTACATGTAACTACTAATTTCAATCTTCTTTTGAGGTGTTTGAAGTAAGGCTTCATTGTGAGTTGAAAGTACAATAAAGGAACCCCACAAGGCCTATGTCTCTATAAATACAAATATTTCTCTGTAAACATTTGTAAAACAACATTACAAATTATACACAACTAGGCATATATTTATGATCACAGAGGATAAATTTTTTCTTAATAAAGTCCATAAAATGATACCAGGTAAAATAACATAATTTTCAAAGAAAGATGGAAAAACTATTTTTTTATTTTTCATCTGGAGACTGATTTGTAAACGTAGCAGTGTTCTCACATATAGCAAAAAACTCTTCCACTAGGGAAAGTATCAGAATCATTGATTTTTGAAGTGAGTTACCATAATTATTTGTTATCAGTGCAACCTACATGAATATTTGATCCTCTAGACCGTGAAATTTAATAGACATGTTCATTTCAGCACATGCAGAATTCATAATCTAATTCTAAATCAATATGTACAGACTCACAAAGGAAAAACTGAAAACTATTAAATTTAGCATGAGAACCGCATTTTGAGTATAATCTCTACCATCAATTATCTTGATCATATTTAAAATTCTTAGAGTTTACAATTAATTTTTTTTCTCTTCTCTAAATATCAATAACTTAAGAATGGTTTCCTTCTAATGCACGCGAGACTTTCAAGTACATTTTAAAAAGTCTATTAAGCACAATTGTTTCTAACCCTAACAATTACTAATTTTTCCATTAGCAATTCTTAGCCAGGCATTTTTGTAGCTGAAGAGCTTCAGTGAATGCACAGGTCATTATCCAAATTTTGAAGGAGAGTAAGAAATGATAATTCACATGAAGTTTCAAAGGATGCTCCATGACACGTATTTTCTAATTATTAATCAACTGAAGGGGAAATTCAAATACACTTACATTTACCCTACAATGCCATTTCTAAACGTAGCTTAAATTCTTGTCTGTTATAGCTCAATATACAAGTAATTGAATAATCTGTAAATAATCACATGTGACTAAGTACTCTTATTTTTTCTGTTTCAAACATTTTAAAACATTTCATCATATTTTACAAAAATAATTTAAAATATGTAAATACCACATTTCCTAAAAATAATTGCTAAGATACTACAAATTCCTTGTTAGAAAGTAAAATGAAATATTTTAAAAATAATTCCTGTCTAAAACATTCAACTAATATTTCATATCTACATTTATAACTTTTGTTATGTGCAAATAATTCTATTTATATTCATTGTCATTCATTGTCCAGCTTTCTTATTCATCTCATTGAAACATTCTCAAAATTTAAGTAGACAAATTTTCTACCATTCTGAGATTTCTTCTTAAAATTCTATTAGCATTTTATCTAGTAAAAGCATTGTATTAATATATAGTTTAACATAATGTTTTTGTATGGTCATCAAATGCAGAACCAACTGTACAATGCCATTTAAAAAAAATTTTTTTTCTCATTTATGTAACTTTGCTAAGCAATTTATAATAGAGATTTCATACGTGCTACCAAAAAATCATCTTTGAACAAAAAACACCAGACGTTTCTCAAAATACTTAACTGCTTTGTAAACCAACTCAAAAGTATGACCTTTTTTCAAAATATTTGCTACATAAAAGTTACTTGAATAAAAAGGTGTATAAAATGAAAAGTAACATTATCAAGTCTATACTGCACACTAGTGGCCAGAGATAGTGAGTGCATGTTTTTAAATTTCAATTTGACTACTTCATCTTAAATATTAGCTCTTCCAGCTAAACTTAGAATCTATTATCTTAGAGTATATACACATATGCTCTAAACATGGCATGATTTTTGTATTATAAACTATTTATCCAGTATTAATTTATGGTGAATGTTCACATCACCGAGAGAAAGGTACCTCTGCATGTAAATGTTATGAATCTGTATGTGGATGCACCCCTGTGTCTATACATAGACAGTTATGTATATAAATATATACGTGATGCACACATCCACTTTACTCAGTTGGAAGCAGTTTGTCATTATTTTTTGCCTATTATTTTTATTCTCTTTGCTCATTATTCTTTCCCACATATGTACTTGGTACAATATTTTAGTATACACAATAGGTAAAATTACTATTATTTAAATAAAAAAAATTAACAAATCATTGGAACAGGAAGGACTCATGGCAGCATTTTATCAATGAAAATGCTAAGGAAAACTGCAAAGCCAAATGGCTGGTTCCGAATATCTGTAATGTCAGTAGGAAAAGAACCTAAATACACTCGAGATAATTTGATATTATTTTAGACTGTTCATATTTGAAAGAGTAAGATAAATTTATTTAAGAGTAATATAAACTTATTTATGATAGGTGGCATAAGCCATTTTTGGCAGTCCCCTCACATGTGCCTAAAATGGATCACTAAATGAGTTATAAAATTGATCATTAACTATTCACTATCTGCATGTATACCAAACATCATTTGTACCCCTTATGTATATACAATTATATATATATATATATATATTTAAGTAACAAAGACTAATTTGAAGCTGTGAAAATTTGTTATTTGAAACACAATTTCTAATATTCCGAATTTGACTAAGCCCACTATTGACATGAGACTTCAAATGTTCCTCTTACAGAGAAAATTCGATTTTTAATCTCACTCCCTGATGTTGAGTCTGTGGCCTCTGCCCCCTGCCTTACATCTCCAAAGAAAGAAAACCCCGCTTCCGTTTCTCCCTTTACATCCCATGTCCTCGTACCTCCTTCACAGTTTTTGGCTTCCGTTCTTTCAGCTCTTCGTACTTCCATTTCCACAGTGACAAAGCTGACTCCAGTTGTTGTATTTCTTTTTCCAAAGCTGTGCGCATTCTAAATTATATAAGAATGAAAAGAAAGCAACATAGACTTAAATTTCTAAAATTATTATAGGGATGTATCCAATTTCATATTTTCAACTTTCCTAATTTGTGATGTAAAACATTTTCCAATTTATTGAAAATTGCAAATAATGAATACAATTTGGTTTAGTTTGTTATTCCATCAATTAACTTTACTGTAGATGAAATATATTTAATTTGGTTTTGCAAGCATCAACTTTCTGTCCAGTTATCTTGTCTATGTCATTCATTTCTCTCAATTCCTCTTTTATGTATTATTTCTACACATAGGAAGATTGCATGCTTCTAATTTTAACATGGTTTGCATCCATCTTCATCTTGTGACTATCTATAAAGGAAGAATCATTTGAGGTGATGCAGAATCCCAGATAGGCCACCTACCAATTTAAAACGTTTCATTTTCTGGGGATACAGGTATAAAAATAATTTAAGTTATTTTTTATTTTGTTTCACTAAAGCAATTTTGGTGGGATCTTTACAAATAATTTATAAAACATAAAATTTAATTTCTCCATTTGTAGAACTAGCACAGAACAGAATTAACATGTGGTCCTCTTATATCTGAACCACTGACTATTTCTCCTTTGCAAACATGTTCATTGTAGTGAGTCATTGAAAAGAATTGTCTTGTATCTGGCTGTAATTTGTACATGTAGACCTTTCTGACCAGGTTGCCCTAATCTGTATGGTAGATTACCGTTCAATCTTTTCCTTCTATTTCCATGGACAAAGTTAACATCTTCATTTCTAGGCTTTAACAGCAGGATATTAACAGATGTGACAAAAACAGAAGTTAGAAGAGAACTTGTGTGCTGGTCTCCAGCTAAATAAACTCTGATTATTTTTATGACACTCCAATTTGGGATTTTGGGCTAAAGCCTTATCGTACTTCGGACTAACTAATGTGCACACACAAATCTATGTTATCGGTGATAAATGTCACCGGGAGATCTTAGAAACACATAAACAGAGGAAAAAAAAACAAAAAAAAAAAACGCATGCAGAATCAAAATTGAATGCCACATACATATTTATAAGAAATATGACTCTTCCTGGTAGCAATACTATGAAAATAATTTGAAGCAGTGTTAGGCTGTAAATGCATTAGTTTAATCCAGTCAACTGGATAAGAAACCTATTAAAAAGTTATGTAATTATATTTGCATGAATCACACCATAAAATTGAGAGAGGATATAAAAGAATTAGTTAGAGATTAGCTTAACCTCCAACAACTTAGATTTCAAAAAGAAATGGCCCAAAGTATCATTTATAGGACACTGATTTGGAATGCCTTATTACCATAGCAAATGTACCAAAAAAAATTAACAAACAAAAAGGTTAGACATGAAAGTCTAGGTTTTATGAACACTGTGTATGAATGTTGATAGCTCTAGATTAAAAACCCCAGCCAGAATTCCTCATAAACAAATCAACCTGTTGACATCCAAGTTGTTTCCCCTATTATAAATTTTGTACTAAGTAGGTGTGTCCTGGATGTCAAGAATAGCATTAATATAGAAATAAAAAGCAAATTAAAAAAATTCTAATATTTCT
The DNA here is from genome assembly GCA_963574355.1 of Loris lydekkerianus. Lineage (NCBI taxonomy): Eukaryota > Metazoa > Chordata > Mammalia > Primates > Lorisidae > Loris > Loris lydekkerianus. Next base: position 6,334 of record CAUYPK010009533.1, read on the forward strand.
TATTGAATTTAGAATGTATATGCACAAACATTATACATTTAAATACACTGCATATCAAATGTTTGAGTACTTTTTAAGCATGGTATAATATTTAAAAGATAGTTGGTAATGACTAAGACTTGTGAACTTAAGTTGAAAAGTATAATAAAATTGTAATAACTTTGTAATTTCATTAGAATGTTTAAGAATCACCATATTGATAATTTTAACTTACTAGATTTATCTGAATAGTACTTGGGAATATTTTGTCAGTAATTGAAAAACAAAAAACAAATAGAATATGTTAAATTAATAAAAAATTTTATAAAAGGTTTTGTTAATTACATTTATGTAATACAATTTACTCCAAGATTAATTTTGATAAAGATTTTATTTGTAAATAGAATGATAAAAAATATACTTGTAATTTTTTAAAAATTCAAAATAATATATGTTGAAAAATCAAATATCTAATTTAGAAACTCAAAATAAACTGAAATGAGGCCAGGCACAGTGGTTTACGTCTATAATCCTAGCACTCTGGGAGGCCAAGGCTGGCAGAATACCTGAGCTCATGAGTTCTAACTAGCCTGAGCAAGAGTAACACCCATCTCTAAAAATAGCTGGGTATTCCTATAGGATCCATCAGGAGGATGAGGCAAGAGAATCACTTCAGCCCAAAAGTTGGAGGTTGCTGTGATCTATGATGCTAAGACCCTCTACCAAGGGCAACAAAGTGAGACTCTGTCTTAAAAAAAAATAAGTTTTAAATAAAATAAACTCAAATGTTTCAAAAGCTTACGTTAGTATAAAATGATTTATGATTACTGGAGAATAAAAGTTGATCTTCGAAAATGTCATTGAAATTACTTGGATAACTATTCCTTTTTTTAATTATATCATAGCTGTGTACATTAATGCAATAATGGGGCACCGTACACTGGTTTTATATACAATTTGACATATCTTCATCAAACTGGTTAACACAGCCTTCCTGGCATTTTCTTAGTTATTGTGGTAAGACATTTATATTCTACATTTAGTAAGTTTCACATATACCCTTCTAAGATGCACCGCAGGTGTGGTCCCAGGGGGGAGGAAGGGTGGATAACTATTCTTTTGCGGTTTTATAAGTAGTCCAAGAAGATCATTTTAAAGTTTATATTAAACTTTTAATTTAAGTTAATATATAATTTAGATAAAACCTAAATATATAATTACATCTAGATTATATCTGGACATAGAATAGTAGTCACAAGCAGCCCATGAAATAAAAACAATAAAATTTTGCCAAAGTAAATAAAATGAATGTGTTATTATTATATATAATTGATTATATATATTATATGTAAATATGTAAACCGAATTTTAAATATTAAAAACAAGAAAATGAGATTAATTTGTAACTTTTCAAGATAGGAATTTATAGATCTTAAATAAAGTAACTGATATATAGGAATTTCCTGAAAGAAAATCATGCATTTTTTCTTGTGTAAAAAGTTGCAATTTGGTCAAGGGCATGAGAAATTAGGCAATTTACAAAAACTTATTTAATGACAACACAATACTTGAATTTTTTTTTTGGTTTGGTCCCGCAAAAACTTATGTGGCTCCATGCAAGCAAACATTAAAAACATTATACATCTAAATTTATGCAGCAGAGGGCACTTTTATAAACCCTTAATTTTCTGGCCTACTCAATTTATTCTGTTTCAGAGGGATTTTCAAAATTAGTGAATTCTATAGTTAAATTTATAAGTGAAATGTGTACTATTGACATGCAATTGGCTTACAGGAAGGCAAAGGAAATTCTAATATTAGCATGTATTGCATATGTTATGCATATTTTCTTTATCTCTACATGACTATAACATTTTAGAACTCACATTGCTGAAATATATAAAAGTGGTAGGATCTGAAAGATAAACTGAGAATAAAAAAATATTTTTATGGAGAGATGTGACTGTATTTCTATGCAATTCTTTGATGCCCTGTTAACTTTCATGATCCCATAATAATAGGAAATTACCATATATACTGGAGTATAAGCCGAGTTTTTTTGGCACAAAATTTGTGCCGAGTTTTGGTTTTCGGCACAAATTTTGTGCCAGAAAAACTCGGCTTATACTCGAGTACATACGGTAATTCAGGATATATATTACTCAAATATTTCTCAGAAATGAAAGGTACTGAAACACTAATATCTAGGAATAAGTATTCATCACTTTTGAACTGTGAAAAATGCTGTCATCATTATCTGAAAGGACCTAGTAATGTCAACACTCATGTACCAGGCCTCTTTGCCTCTTTGCCTACTTGCCCTGGCAATGGAAGCCCACCCCTTGTCTATGGGGATGCATCCTGCTCTGCCGGACTCTGTAAACTTTGTCCCATGCTTGACTCAAAAAAAAAAAAAAAAAAGTTTTTGCCAAATCAAAATATTATATCCATTTTCATGAAAGTCCAAATCTAGAGTTTGTGTTGAACCGTTCCCAATAAAATTTTTACAAATTTAATTTTAATAAGCAATGTATGTGTTGTTTGGAAATGCACACCAAACTCCTTATAATTACATCTTTCAGCACTAGATGTCTTACTTGCCAAGCCATATTTTGCTAATGTAATTTAAAAAGAGATGTATTTTTAAAATACTGTTAAACTGGCAATTTGCTTCACTTTCTCACTAGGATTTTAAATCTCATTATATTAAGAAAAAAAATCAACATTTAATAAAGCAAAGCTAAATAATGAGAGCATACAAAGTTTCTTACATAAGAAATAAATTAAGATAACATTAAAAGGGAAGATTGAAGCAAAGCTTAAAAAAAACACAAGGCAAACATATTGTAAAGGGTAAAGGAGCTGAAGTTTGGAAAATTTGAAAACTGAATCTAAATGTTAAAATAGTCGATCAATAAGTCATTAGATCAATGTCCATTCTCAGTGTATGAGAAGCTTTCATAAACTGGGTGCCTCGTCATAAAATGGAATAATATCCAGAAAGCAAGTAAAATGATAAAGTTTAGTTTATTTGATAAAAAAAAACAAAGCAAACAAAAAAAACTTCTAGTTAGAAATATGGTAAAAATAAGTCCTGAGTTTCCTGAACTGATTTCTGGGCACTAGTCATGAGAATGTTCCCACTGGATGGGAACATAGAAAAAACTGCATTCACATCCCAACTCAAGCCACCCACTTGCTGTGATTCCAGGAAGAGGAATTTAAAGATTAGCCAGACTTACAGTAATAGCATATTCTATATTCTTGGGAAACATTCTTTTGATAAAGGTAAAAATAGTGCAATTTCCCCCTGGAGACTGCATGCAAATGTTGATTCATGGACATATGCACCATGACTCATACGTCCACGGAACTGTTTCTTTAAAGAGGAGAAAATAATAGCAAAGCTGCATCAAAGGCTACTTTTCCCTCTCATCTCAGTCTGTCCATGGTTCAGATACCAAAGTTGCTGAGAATTGGAGAATTTACTCACACTGATGATTATTCATTTATTCCAAGGAAGTAAAAATCGAGTACATATGCATGAGAGAGTGTGTACAGATAGCATGTTCATATCATTAAAACTCACAATAGGAAAGTTTGCATCCTATTATAAGCTCATCCTACCAGTACATCAGTGAAACAGCACTGTGAGTTTGAGAGAAGTCTGTGACAGCCAGCATGTTACATCAACCAGAAATAAAAACACAGAGGTTAGTACTTGACTTTGACCAATAGATCTACATAAAATGCATTGGTAATGTGTTTACCAGAATAAAAACTCAATTTTCTTTTCTACTAACATTGATTAACTCTGTTAGGAATTTATACGTGGTGGTAGAATAGTAAGTATTATTCTGTATGCAGAATCTCACATTATGACAATCTAGTAATACTAACATGGCAAAGGATAGACAGAGGATGTGAGGGAGAGATTAGTGAGTCACTTCTGGCTGTCAGAAAATGAATGGCAGAAAATCAGCTGATAATATTCCTTCCCTTTCCAGTCCATTTAAACCAGGGAAATTAAAACCACGAGATAGGTACAATTATATAATATATATTGTGTATATATCCCTCTATACTCAGTTTGATTTCCTTTTTGTAATTTTCTTTAGAGATGGTATTGCTGTGCTGTCCGGGCCAGACTGCAACATAGGATCATCGCCGATTGCAATGTGGATCTCCTGGGCTCAAGCCTGCCTTCTACCTCAGCCTCCTCTTCAGTATGTGGTAGCTGAGACTCAGGGAGCATCCACCCTGTTTTGTCTTTCTGATGCTGCCCATTAAAAGCTTTATAACTAAAGGGATGGGAAAGCTAATTATGTTTAGACTTTGGGACACTTTAAAGTGCATCAAATTATTCCATATTTTTAAGCTGAACCCAAATGGATAATATATATATTGAGTAATTATATGACCATCCTCTTTCCACTACGTTATTTGTGTTTGGTTTTTATGAGAATTCTATAAAGGCCATGACAGGTTGTATTTTGGAAAGATAGTTCCCACAGTGACCTCATCCTGCAAGCCCATGTTATAAATTGATTGTGACACTCATCCATTGAGAGTGCCCTTCTCCCTTGAATTTGATCAGCCTTTACCAATAAACGGTCAGAGTGGTGCTCTGGACTTCTGAGGCACAAGCATTACAATAGCAGATATTCCACTCTTAAGATTTCTACCTGCAACATAACCACTACTGTGAGGAGGCCAAGCAGCCCCCCCCCCCCCGAACAAGCCACAAAGAGGTGTCAAAACTGAGTTCGCAGATGAGACAAGATCAACAACCACCAGATCCATGAGTGAGTGAGGCTTCCAATAATCCCAGCCCCCAATCCCCAGTAACGCCTGCATTGCAGCCATCCCAGTCGAAGCCACATATGAGAGATAATCTGTCTCTGCAAAGCCATGCTCAGGATTCATGAACAGAATCCATGGTAGACGTTGTGATTATAACAAACATTGTTTAAGAGCTTGTTATGAAGTAATAGTTAAGTGGAACATAATATTGCAACCTCTATTTTCACAAAGAGCTAATAGCCAGTATCACAGAGCTACAGTATATAAGAATGAAGGTGAATATGGAGGTCACTTAGACACAAGCCTAGTGCTTTTGCTTCTATACCACAAGGGTCCACGTGTAAGACACTTTCTCACAAGTGGTGATGCATCCATTATTCATACTAACATATTTATCTGCATTTATCAACTCACTGAAGTCCAAGAAGGATATAAAAAGTAGGTAAAATACTGGATATTTTAACCTTTTATACATTACAAATTCAAATACAACTGCAGTGAATCTACCAGAAATAATGAGAACGTGGTTATGGTGGTGGGCACCTGTAATCTCAGCTATCAGGCAAAAGGATCACTTTGAGTCTGGGAATTTGAGATTGCTGTGAGCTATGATGTCATAGCTATGATGTCATAGCACTCAAGCGAGAGCAACAAAGTAAGACTATCTCAAAATAAATAAATAAATAAAAAGAAAAGAATGGTAAAAAAAAAAAGTTATAAATCACTTTTCAAAATTCAAAATGTGAATGAAACTCATTTCTTTAATTCTTAAGACATAATGACTAAACATAGGTAAAATGCATCATCAAATGGCCAATTTATCAGTCAACAACTTTAAGAGATTTGAAACTCAGGTTTGGTTAAGGGAGATGATGATTAGCACTCACTCTCTCTCCTTCCATAAGACTTTTTGGAATTCATCCAAATGCACCTGCAGAGCTGAAATTTCAGTTCCTTCATTTTCCAAGGGCAGATTTATTGCTTGCAGCCTCAGCACAGGTTTCACTGCATCATTCCCAGAACCGTCATTCTTGAACAAATCAACACAATCTACATTGGGTTTCATCACATCACTTAATTTTAATGAATCAATAACCACACCTTCTTCCTGAAAAAGAAAATAAAACAATTGCTGTTGAATATTTAAGTCTTTCAGGGGAAAGCTCGTGAAAAAAATACACTTCAAAAGAGAAGAAGAGTTATGACGACAGCATCTAATTCATTTTCATTTCCTTATTAGAGTGTTATATGACAAAGCTGATTTTCATTTTCCTTCAAACTTATTTTATTCTATGTTCTACCTTATATTAATATACATTTATCAAAAGGTCTGCTTTAACTTTTAGTTTGTTTTCTTTTTCTAATCACAGCTAAAAATAACCGTGCACAAACTCAAACATCAGTAAAGAATATTTTTAATAAATTGATGAATTCCTCCTGAAAGTTTCTTTTGTCACAACAAAAGATGAGAGTTTCAAAGTAAATCCAACTTATGGTTTCTTAACATTTTTGGAAGACAAACGAGAAAGATTTTCAGAAAGCTCTTGAATATTTTTAACAAGCTTTTTCCTTATTTTATTTTAGTTCACTAGGCAATTCCAAACAGAATTTTGTGAGACACTTTAATAAATATGAGCATCAGGTGGCGCCTGTGGCTCAAAGGAGTGGGGTGCTGGCCCCATATGCCAGAGGGGTGGCGGGTTCAAACCCAGCCCCAGCCAAAAACTGGAAAAACAAAACAAAACAAAACAAAAATATATATATATATACACACACACACACATATATATATATATAGGCGCCAATTACCAAAGCAGCACACTACCTCCAAAATTTTACAATTCCAAACATTCACTAAATTCATGTTATTGATATTCATCTATAATTAATCTTTTTCCTGAATCGTAAGTTTTAAATAACACCAAGTTCAAATAAAATCCCAATCAATAGTCAAGTTTACATAAAATTTCAATGATACTTCATTTTTAGAATTTTATTTTTTAATAGTATGCAGTTGTTGCATAGTATTAAACTGGCATCTCTTAACCCTCTCAAGAATTAGTATTGCAATTCTCTATACCATTTGAATAGGAATAAAATAAGACATTTGTTATTCTCCTTAGAAAATACTGTGACCCAACAAGCATCACATACACAATTATCTTTCTTATTATGCCTAGAGTTGGCAAAGAAACCGGTCAAAATAAGAAAAAGAAAGAAAACCTACTTAAAACTTCTTCAACAAGTAATTCCCTCCCATCAGAAGGAATTTCTGATGTTATAAATATCTGCAATGTATGATCTATTCTTGACACTAATGATGCAAAGATATTTGAGAATATCCCAGATATTGAGAATTTCTCAGCATAATACATGTAAAAAGAATCCTTCATTTTCTCAAACACAGAGTCTAGTGACTTGTAATAATAATAAAAGTTTTGTGAATTCAGGGAACATATGTGAGCCATGTTCACTCACCCTCATCACTTCACTCAAATGTAAACCAAATTTTGAGAATTTTCCCAGAAGGGTACTCACAACCTGGGAAACTTAATTGTCAAGTTGGAAAAAAAAAAAAAAACACAAAAAACACAAAAAACCTAGGTGGCCAGATGAGCAGAAAAAATCATGTTGTTATAATATTTTTAGTTTTTTATTTATAATGTAATCTATGCATAGTATTATTTACCACAAATTGTATACGTGATAGAAAGGTTTAAAATTTTATATGAATTGCAGTGGTACAAGATATTAACTAACATACATTTAGAGATGGAATTAAGTAGAAAGAGATAAGAATTTGAACTGACACTATGATAAGAGGGAACATGAGTGCCTAACATTTTCCAATGTTCCCTGGGTTGTTAGTAGTATTTATCAAGTAAAAAATAATAATAATAATAAAAAGCTGGTAATGTTCATCAATGAATAAGTGTACAAACTGATCAATTTAATAAAATTCTTAAAGAGTCTTTTTTGTGTAGAATTCTCAGAAACTTCAAGATTCATAATACACCAGGAAATTCCCAGAGTGGATCATGTGAAGCATTTCCTCAAGGTACCTGCATATGATCCCCACTTTACAAGGGGTTTGTGGTGAGGCCAGACTCCCAAACGTTGAGACTTTTTGGTCTCATCCATAGATCATTTATAAGTTTGACATAACTAAGGTAAATCGGAAAAAATATCCAAATATTTTCTTTACACATAAAATTCTGGGTAAATTTTTGCTATAAAAGCACTGATGCAGGTGAAACTTCTGCAGAAGTCTTCTCCAAATCCATTTCTTGAAGTCCTAACCCCTAGACCTCAGAACGTGACCATCAACAGAGACAGGGCCTTCCGGACATGAGACTGAGTTAACTTGAGGCCATTCTGGTGGACCTAGTGACAGTGTCCTTCTGGGAAGAGGAATTAGGACACAGACTCGTATGTACAGAAACAACAGTGCCAAGGCCCAGGGAAAAGATGGCCATCTGTAATCCAAGGAGCAAAGCCTTAGAAGAAACGACCCCTAAAGACACCTTGACCCCGCAGTTCTAGCTTTAACAACTGTGAGAAAATAAATTTCTGCTACTTAAGCCACCCAGATGGTGGTACTTAGTGATGTCAGCCCTAGCAGAGTGACACGGCCACCCCTGGCTTTGGCTCTGTCCCCTCCCCCCATCACTATTCCCTTTCATGACATTCACACATGCACCTGACCCCTGGGGTCCTCAGTGGAGTTTTCCCCTTACCTCACTACGTGTGTTCTCCTTTGTAGGAAATGGTCTTTTTACCAAACACTGCCTGATAGACTCACTCATTTGGGGACCAATTAGACATTGGTCTCCGTGTTCAAAGGACTCTTCTCCAAAACCAGGACGACCCGGGCCCTGGGTAACCTTAGCTTCTACGGCCTGCTGCTGAGGCGGCCAACTTTGCTTCTTTTTCAGTTGGCTCAGTTCTTTCACCGACATCTCCAGTCTCAGCCGGAGTTGCCGGCCTTCCTCCCTGGCGCTGTCCCTTTCAGCCCGGACCGTGCTCCATTTTTCTCTCCAGTGGGCGGTGCAGTCCGACCACCACCTCATGGTCTTTTCCATCTGGGCCGCTCTGGCTTTGGCCTCCTCCAGTTCCCGCAGGCGAAGCTCTTCACAGATATCCCACTCACCGCCACAGGAGCAGGTGCAGAAGTGGGGGGAGGCCTGGGACCGCAGCCCGGGGAGGGGGACGCGGGGGGCACGGCTGTCCCTGGGGGACAAGGCAGTGGCCACCTTCTCACCATGCGGCTGAACTACTGACTGCTGCGGCTGAAAGATTTGTGATTCCTCAATTAATCGATGAATGGAATCTAAATTCATATTTATCTTTGGAAGGCCTAAGACGAGACAGAAGACATAATTACTGGAATTGGAATTTCCCTTGCAATCGTAAGAGCAAATTTTACGTTGAAGAAGCAATGCTGATAAAGATAAGGCATCTTTTCAATATTCTGTATTTTATTTTCCAGTGTAAATAAAAATATGGACAATTTTATGCACTTTAAATTATCCTCAAAGCGACAGAAATTTCTCATATTAAATTCTACCACACAAATACAAATAAAAGCATAAAGATGTGATGGGAGATAGCCTATGACCTGAATCATTTCTTTCAACAAATCCAATTCTATTTAGGTAATATGTATGGGAGCACTGTTCACTTCAAAACAAACACTTGTAATATTTATTGTCCACTAACTGCACAACAGTTTTCTTGTTCACCCTGATTTGTTGGGGTGGAACGCTGAATCTGTGGATCTCTGACAGAATAACCCACAACCCCAGTTTTAAAGGGTGAGCCATGACTAGCCTGCACCTGCAGAACGACTCCATCTACTGACTACTCACTGGTCTCCTGGCAGGCATGAGGCCTGTTTCTGGCTGCGGGGACGGGAGGTGAAGTGTTCTGGTAGGGCTTCTTTCTGTTTGAATAAAGACATGGTTCTGAAAAAAAGGAACGTATAGCAGCCATCACCTAATGTTTAAAATGATGAAACAGAAAGATGAAAGGAGGCTGAATTTCCACATAAAGAATGTGTGCCTCTGATTCCTTTGCTATGTAAGAATGATTACTTGTGTTTATTTAAGATATGATGGCTGAGTTTTCTGTTACTGGCAGTCAAAAGCCCATCTATCTGACAAATGAATTAATTGCCTGCTATGATTAATTTAGTGATAAGCTCTAAAAATAAAATATGAGAAAAGATGGTCTTTATACTCAAAGATTTGATAGTCAAATCAATGGATAAGACACATATAGGGGTGGTGCCTGTGGCTCAAGGAGTAGGGCACTGGCCCCATATACCAGAGGTGGCGGGTTCAAACCCTGCCCTGGCCAAAAAAAAAAAAAAAAAAAGACAAGCACATATAAATTAAAGGATACATATCTACATAATAAATAACTTTATCTAACCTTTTTCTTAGTACTTATAATATTATGTGTCAAGTCAGACTCTGAGAGTATGTTCGAGGTGACCTAAGGAGTATTGCTAAAAATCCAATATTTAGTAAGGATATTCTTTTCTTTATAATAATTGCTTGAAACATGCAGGTTAATTTTCAAATTAATACAATTCCATGGTTGTATAAGATTATCCACTTTTATTCTCAGATACAGTTTTCTGGTGTAAATATCATAGATGATACTATATGTGCCTAATATTAATTTCTCTCACTTTTTTCATTTGGTTTTATGAAGATACAGATCATAAACTGCCTCCTGATTGGTTTATTTAATCAACTGAATGTGTTTCATGACACCAACTAACATACAAGATAAGCCCTTATTCATTGAGAAAAAGAAGACTATGTAATACTGTTAAAAGACTGCACAATTAAAAGACTTTATAATGTTACAAGTAATTGATATTAATTTTTACTTGTGGAAAATCATGTTACTAAGTATTGCGTAGGTATGCCAAAGCAATTCATTCCTTATTATAACACTTACTATAATAATATAGACTCATGGCTGTAATTATTTTTGTTAGCATTGGTATAGCATATGTCCAATCATATTTGAATTAGTACTGATCTGGAGTAATTGTTCCCTTCATTTACTATAACTAAGAGGGCAAAAATAGTATAGTTGACTAATTCCAAGACCAATATAAAAAAGAACAGAAGGAACTCTTAATTAGGAACACACCATATATACATAAATATGTGTGTGTATTTATATACATGTATTAAATACACAAATATATATGCAAACAAATGTACATACATAAATATTCACTATTCATTGATACTTATTTTGGTTGGAATTCCAAAATGAAAACAGAGAATTTAATTCAGCATATGACACTTAAATTTATCCTTTCCAGTTTTCAAAATAAATAACTATCTTAAAATTGTAATGTCTTTAAAATGTCTCATTAACTTTTATTTCACTAGTGTTTTGAAGACTCTATAATTGGATTCTGGTACATTGAGATCTTGCTTAGCAATGAACTATGTATTTTTTCACATTGATGAAATAAAAATCAGTAGGGTTTATCATTTAGTCCTTGAACTTGGATAGTATTTCCTGTTCTGAAAATTTTTCTCAAGCAAGGGTAACTTTCTTGAAATTGGGATATTTAATACGCATACGTATTTATTAGTGTATTCATTTTCCCTACACATATGTGTGCACTATTTGTGTCAGATGACCATTAAAAGTACTGCCAGTGGTTGTACCACAGGACCATTGATACATGAGAAAATATTTTAATGTTGTTATTCTTTGGTTTTTTATTAATTTTTGCATTGTAAAAAATCTCATACAATCAGGCTACCATGATTTTTGAGAATATTTTTTAACTAGTACATAACCAAATAAATAAAAGTAGAAGGGCCTACAGTGTATGTACAAGGTCAGACAATCAAGTTTGCCAACGCATTCAAGAAAAAGTGCTACGTACCTCACTGAATATCAGTATAGGCTCCTTCAAACTACTCCCCTTGGGAATCTATTCACTGACACCTGTGCCTGGTCTGCCCTTCACGCAGTTCTGTGACTCTTTTTCTGGAATAGTCATCGAAGCTGTCACCGTGCAAGGTCTGACAAGTTCACAAACTCATCCTAGAAAAAGTGCTTTGAAGGGTGGAATAGATGCTGGCTCACCACACTTCAAAGGTGATGGCAGTGTTATTCAGCAAAGAAGTCTATAGCACTTTTTCTAGGATGAGTTAATTGTCCAACCTGTGTAACATTACTTAACATGTTATTTATTCCCCCAAAGAAACATGTATAAGATGGTAGGCATCAGACTTCATGGGTTCAAGTTTTGATTCTTCCGCATTTTAAACAGATCAATTTGAATAAATTATATAAACTTCCTTTGACTCAAGATCCTTATTTATAAAAGACGACAGAAGTAGTATGTGTCTCGCTGAGCTCTTATGATATTTAGTGGGAAAATTCCTGCAGATTGGTTAAACGCCCATGCAGTCTAGGAGGTTAACACTAAAATCTTCCTTAGTGCTATACAAGTCATTAGCATATCATCTTAACAACTATACTATTTACTCTTTTTTTTAGGGGGGAGGGGTTGTTCATTTGTTTGAGTTTGGAGACAGTCTTCCTCTGTTGCCCAGGTGAGAGTGCTGTGGCATCAACCAAGCTCACAGCAACCTCAAACTCCTGGGTTCAAGAGATCCTCCTGCTTCAGTCTCTCTAGCAGCTGGGATTACAGGTGCTCAACACAATCTGTCTATTTTAATAGAGGTGGGATCTCACTCTGGTCTCAAACTCCTGAGCTCAAGGGATCTGCCCCCACCCTTGATCTCCCAAAGTGCTAGTGTTACAAGTGTGAGTCATGAAAACCAGCCCTGTGCTACATTTTTTTTTTTTTCAGATTATTTTCTCTCATTTGAAAGAGAAATAGTGCATTTAAAAAACAAAGAGACTATAAAGAAAAACGAGATTTACAAAAGTGCTCTGAATTTCATGTAATAAAGGTATAGTCTCAATTTCTAAATAACATGAATATGAGTCAGTGGGGTACTCAGTACTATTATTATTATCCCCACCTTAGTGATAAAGCAACTAGGGTGTAAGGCTCTGAGGATCCAGGAGAGTCACATTCAGAAGGAGTCAACAAGTTTGGGAACCAAAAAATATTTTTTTTCAGATTAATACAAGGGTACAATGATCAGGGTACATTGTTTGCATTTGTTAGGTGAAGTCCAAGTTGTAGTTGAGACCTTCACTCAGGAAGTGTGCCATATACCCTTACATTGTGCCCACATGAGAGCTCGCCAATCCCGTTTTCTCTTCCCATGTCCCTTGAGAACTAAGGAAAAGGTTCTTCAACTCCAACCAGGTTAATGCAAAAGATGTAAAGTCTCCATCTTTTTATGGCTGAATAGTATTCCATGGTGTACATAACAACAGTTTATTAATCCATTCAAGGGTTGATGGGTATTTGGCACATCTTGGCAATTGTGAATTGAGCTGCAATAAACTTTATGTAAATATCTTTATGTAAATGTCTTTATGATAAAATGATTTTTCTCCCTTTGGGGGTAAATACCTAGTAATAGGATTGCAGGATAAAATGGAAAAATCTATTTTTAGTTCTTTGAAGATTCTCCACACTTCTTTCCATAGAGGCTGTATTAGTTTGCAGTCCCACCAGCAGTGTAGACATGTTCCCTTCTCTCCACATCCACTCCAGCATCTGCAGCTGTGGGACTTTGCCATGTGGCCTATTCTCATTGGGGTTGGTGATGCCTCAGAGTGGCTTTGATTTGTATTTCTCTGATGATTAAGGACAATGAGCATTTCTTCCATGTGTTTGCTGGCCATTCATTTGTCTTCTTCAGAGAAGATTCTGGGGAACCAAGGAAATTTGAATCACTGTCATTGCTGCCTCAATCTGTTAGATTACTTCAGAAATAGATTTGGGGTACTTCCGTTTTGGATATTTTTCTGCTAAAAGACCTCCTATTAAATTACACAATTGGCCCACTGATTGTGGTATTGTCCTTTGAGTTCATTCAGTCTCCTTATCAGAGCTGAAAAGAACTATGAGGCCTGGGGCCTGTTTGTCCCTCTGGGCTCCTTCTCGCTGTCATTCCAGCTTCACGTCCCACACATCAGCCGCCACAGGTGTGCCCTTTCCTGCACAGCCTCACATCCACGTTCTCGTTTGTGCAATCTGGTTACTGTGCAGGAGGACCCCTGTCCCTTCCACCTGCTCATCTTTCCTGCCTTCTCACCCTCTGGATGGAAGTTTACGCTTTCCTGCGAATGGCTCTGTGACCCAGCTCTTCAAGGCCCTTTGTCAGAGTGGATTCCCGACACTCGGCCTCCTCTGCGACAGTGAATAAAATTGACATCACTTCTACCACCCTGGGATGTCCCTAATAATCATATACAGCAAGTTAAACTAGCAATCACAAATTTTTAAAAAGTCATTGAAAGAAGCAAAGAGTGTATTGTGATCCAAAACATCCCTATTTACTTAGTGAAGTCTCTCCCAAGTGACATTTTATGCATTAGCTGAAGGAGGGAGTGGAGCAGAAAGAAAAGCATTTTTGGCAGAAGTTGCACTCTCATGGCAGGATAACATAGGGTCTAAAAATATTTTTGTTTTATTGTTTACAATTATTGCTTTCTCTTAACGTATAAGAAATGCATTGTAAATGAAACTTTCTTGGATTTTTTTTCTTTTCCTAAGAGGCATTGGACCTCGCAACAAAAGCAATAAGCAATGAGAAAATATATTAATACAGATTTAAAACACAATGCTGAGAAATAATGGTTATTATATTTAGGATTCCATATACTCTGATTTAAAAAAAGAAAAAAGGAAGGAACAGTTTTCAATATTCAAAAAAGAAAAATATCACATTGTATTATAAAATATGGCCCATCAAACATGCACAAATGATTAATATATAAACTTACGCTTTTTATATGGATCTGAGACAAATAATACTTACAGAAATGTTTTGCAAGAGAACATAGAATATAAAATGTGAAGACTGAAGTTAAGATGAGAAAAATGGATCCATTACACTGAATGGCCAAATGGCATCACATGTTTATGGTGAAAAATTTGAACATGGTTAAATATTACATTTTTAAAAATCCTTACACTGCTCATGGTTAAATTTTACATTTTTAAAATCCTTACACGGACTACATGGATTCCACATCATACTGAGGCAAATTATACGGACAGTTACAGTAAATGCATGTTGGTGCAAATGAATGATTTTGAAATTGTATAGAGACAGAAAATAATTACACGAAGCAGGCAACATCAAATTATAAGACAAATCTGAACAAGTTGCCAATAATTTAATCTTTAGATACTTTACATCTCAAAGTGTTTATTTTGGTATAAAATAAGTATAAATATTAACACTCTAAAACATGCATTTATGCTTACCAAGAGTCATCATTAAAGTATAAATCACTTGATCTGATTAAATAGAAATTATGTTCATTTTAAAACCTGGGGTTTATATACATGTAGCAAACCTGTCCTTTATCAGATCTTTCATTGCTTCTCATCTCTTTAACTTCTTAACTATTTCTCATTATTCTTAAAACAAGGTTTACTTCTTCAAATCAATGTAATGCCTTTATTTTAGGGTAGGTTTTCAGTAAAATTATTTATGAATAAAATAGAAAAACAATATGTTTCTAAGATAATGCTCAATGATAAATTAACTCCATTTCTTTTCAAATAAATTACTTGAGAATAATCTCTGTACATGATGACTTGATATATATATATATTTTATTTTTATTTTTATGGATCCTATGCTCTGAAAAGCTTTTAAAAGTTACATTATAACAACAACCTTATACGTGAGAGATAGAAAGTGGTTGGTCTAACCTCTTTGGGATATGAATAAAGGAGTGTTTTGGAAAAATAAAATTCCTGTTGTCTGGAAATCTCATCAACTTGAAGCCTTTACAGTAACTTGCCTGCCAAGTACAAATTCAGGTTCAGACAATTTAGATTTCTTGGTGGATACATTATTTAACGACTGTTATGTAGTACTTGGGAAACCAACCAAGTTCAAGAAAGTTCTACTTAAAGGTATTGTTGAAATTTCTTACCAGTGTACAAATTGTGAGACATAAAAAGATTTTATCTAAGATTTGAGTTTTTCAGGATAATTATCTTTCTCATAATAACACACATAAAATTTATACTATTTTATAAAATAGTATATTTAAAATATACTATTTATATGGAAACCTAACACTTGTTGAATTTATCAGCATTTTAAAATATTTATATTCATTTCAAGGTTTCAGTGAATGAAACCAAAAACTATCCCAAATTTCCTATTCAATTTAATCCATCTTAATAGTGCCAAATAAATGAGCCAAAATATTTCCTTTTTTTAATCTTTAAGGGTCTATTTATTTATTTATTTATTTTTTAATTACATCATAGCTGTGTACATTAATGAAATCATGAAGCATCATACACTGGTTTTATAGAATATTTGACTTATTTTCATCACATTGGTTAACATAGCCTTCCCGGCATTTTCTTAGTTATTGTGTTAAGACATTTATATTCTACATTTACTAAGTTTCATATGTACCCTTGTAAGATGCACCGCAGGTGTGGTCCCACCAATCACCCTCCCACCACCCATTTCCCCCCCCTCCCTTTCCTTCTTCCTTTCCCCTATTCTTAGGTTATAACTGGGTTATAGCTTTCATGTGAAAGCCATAAATTAGTTTCATAGTAGGGCTGAGTACATTGGATACTTTTTATTCCATTCTTGAGATAACAACAGACAAAATAACAACAGAAGCCAAAATATTTCTGGAGACCATAAGCCAAAAATGAAATTAGTATTCGCTGTGCTGGAAGTGTAGAGTCTCAGCAAATTTTACTTTTATATAAGAATACTGTTAGCACTATTTCCAGGTAGCTAAAAGGCCATTCCATTTTATTGGAATGAACATTGCACAAAACTGGTAATGTCAAAAGTTCTATCCCTTTCCAAAATTGGGCAGGTGGCTCTGAACCTGGAATATATATATATATTATGTAACCACTATCTTGTATAATCTCATTACAGATCAAACATTACCATATACTTATCTCCATAAAAGTTAGCTAAAAGAAATGAAAATAAGAGCACATAGGAAACAATTTGAAATTATAATCATTATTAACTTATAATGTGAGCAGTCCACTTTAAGAAATCATTTCTATCACAATTCCACTACCAATTAGTGGTGCTAAGGTAGGGAGGATTATACCATCCAAGATCAGGTTTTTCTTGTCTTCTGTTTAGGCTTTAAAAATTAAATGTTATTTATTTGTTAAAATTACATATGTTTTAAATATGAAATCTGCATCAACATTTACAATGTTTATGTGCATTTCAAGGTTCCCCAGAACAAAACCACAAACTATCCCCATTTTCCTAGGCATTTCCTAAGCCATTGCAGCCCTTTTATACTTTCTCTTAAAGAATGCATGACACTAAGTCAGAACTTCTTTATAGATCTGTTTACATCTTGTGGTGAACAAGAGAAAGCTCCTTAATGTCGGTATGATTCAGTGATATTTTCCCACACCCATTTGCTGGAATGTTCGTAGCTGCCAAACGACTCTGTGTTAGCTGACTGGAAAGTTTTCTCAGGCTTTCTAATAAAGTTTGAAGAGTGCAGCCCAAAGATTGTCATATGTATTTTTGAAAAGCCATTATAAATATCTTTCAGTCAGAATGAGATGTGTTTTTAAAGTCTATTTCATTTTGCCAACCAATGCATTCTTTGAATTAATAATCCAAATTGGCTAACCTCTAAACTATATCAAAAAACTAAGAGAAAAAGTTGGATTCAGCAGAAATTTCATAAGGTACTTAGACTTATGAGCTCTACCTATGAATATCTCCAAATATTTCACTTCAGTCATCCTAGTTCTTACTAGAGCAAAAATTGCTTATATAAAACATGTGTGTTATTGTTTGTTAAACTTTATATGTATTTTCTAGAATACAACTTTCAATGTAAATAGCAAGGGCCATGTTGGTGCCAAAGTAATACTTATCCTTTTACAATAGAAATAACACCAAAGAAAAAAATCTCTTAAAAGCCCATCTCCCCCAGATCATAAGATTACAGGCTACCCAAAAGTTATAGACAGAATCCAGGCAAGATGAAGAGAAATTAAGTTTTCTCTGGAAAAGAGAAAGATTAGATTTAAGGAAACTATGTCACTCCTATCCAGACTTCAAAGAGTAGGGAGTCAGAAAAACAACTTTTCAGTGATAATCCCTAATACGTTGTATAAGATTGTCATGATGGTCGAATAACACAATGTATTTTAAAGTTATAGAAGTTAATATTTATTCATTTGGGACATTTAATGGTCACTACCATGATAGACATATTTAAACATGACTCTATTTGCTCTTTAAAATAATTACTTGAGATAGGACCTTAGATTATCATTTTGAGAACTTTTTTTCTTTATTTCTCCTCCCTCCCTGCGTCCCGCTCTCCCTCCCTCATTTCTTTCTTCCTTTCTTTCTTTTTGAGACAAGTTCTTGCTCTATTGCCCAGGCTGGAGTACAATGGCGTGATTACGGCTCACTGCAGTCTTCGACACCTGGGCTCAAGCGATACTTCTGTCTCAGCCCCCTGAGTAGCTGGAACTACAGGCACACACCAGCACGCCAGATAATTTTTAATTTCTAATTTTCTGTAGAGATAGGATCTCGTTATGTTGCCCAAGCTGGTCTTGAGCTCCAGGCCAGAAGTGATCCTCTTGCCTCAATCTCCCAAAATGCTGGAATTACAAGTATGAGCCACATCATAGGGCCAAGAAATTTTCTCACTTTTAAAGTAAGAATTTAGTGCCTAAATTTCCTTGTCTTCCCTGCTATAGCTGCCTCACAAATATTTGATAGGTTACAGTACTTTCATTTCATTCAATTCTGTATATTTTTATATTGGAACATACTTTGCTCAAAATGTTATGTGTTTTAAAATTTAAAATAATTTATTTCTGTTATAATTACATAATACGGATTTTTTATCCCAAGGGAAGTTTTTAAAACTTTAGCACTAGAAAGGAAGGAAGAGGGCAGGAAAAAGAGAGAAAGAGAACTTCACAACACATGGTGTGCATTCTTCTGTGCTTCCATATGGCACAGTCTCATGGTGCATGAGCTAACTTTCTAGGTAGAACAAAAATCAATATTTTGCATTATTGAGAACTTCAAGCAGTCCAATGACCACGTTAGAAAAGAGATTGTAATAGTGTGCCCAACAACAGTATAGAGTAAGAATAGTAATTAAAATGTTATATTATGAAAATAATTAGTGAAAGAAAAATTTATAAAATATGGCATCTTGCAAAATGCAAAGTTAAATACCTGCCATCAAGTAGAAGATGACCACACGGAACTCAGGACAAGCTGCGACTAGTCATTTCCAGGCATTGCCCTGAAGAGCCCAGTGACACTTATATATCATCCGTGTTTTTCTTTTTTGACTGAAGTATGTAGGTTTTGTGCCAGGTTTTCATGGAGTAGGAAGGACATGAATTTGCCAAACTCCCCTGTTTTGGGACATCATCTATTAAGCCTAGAAAATGACAGTACCAGGCAGGCATTGCTCCTCATCTGCAGCATTCTAACTTCATGAAGGCTTCATCACTCCGTGTTAGGTTAAGCTCCCCCTCCGTGATCTCTGAGCACTGTATTCATCCTTTAGAAACGTTAAGCAGAGTTTGGTCTATGTTGTAGAATCATTTAATTCCTCTGTGTTCTGTACCGACTAAGCTGTGAACTCAATATAGGCAAGGAGCATGTTTGTCCCTGCTCAGCACCAGACATTAGGTAAAAGTGTATCGGATGAATGGATATATAAATGAATGAATGAAGGGTATTAAAAAAAAGTCTATGAAACCCAGCAAATATTATTTAGAAAAACTTTAGAAATAACTTATTTCATACCAGGAAAAAAATAACATCAACTTTTCATAAACTTTTCCAGATTAAAAAAAAAGTGAATACCTCTCAACTCAGTCTATAAGATCAAAAAGTTCTTGATGCCAGGACATTATCAGGACTTCATGACAAATCTCTCTCACTATTATCCTACAGATAAAAACTCTAGCAGAAACGTTAGCAAGAAAAAATCTAGTAATTAAAAAGTGTAATATATCACAAAATTTATATGAATATATGTAAATATGTATATTTATATATATTTATAAATTTATATTCCAAATTAATATATTTAGTTTAGCATTTGATTGTCAATCATTGCAATTCACTTGGTAAACCAAATTAATGAAATAAAATAGTAACATCTCAATAAATGAATGCAGTTGATAAAATTCAACACGAGTTTACAATTTAAGGAAAAGGTAGCAAACTAAAAATAGAAGGGAAAATAACTGACGTGACAACAGTTTGTTGTAGCAAACCTAAAGCAATAATTTTTAATGGTGAATTATTGATAACTTTCCCCTGAAATTAGTAATGAAAGGAAGTGACAGTTAATGCTACTAATGGTTATAATTATACAAGAGAGGAGCTCTAACCACTAAAATATGACAAGGAAAAGAAATAAAAATAGAGATTTAAATAAATAAAACTCTCATATTGTGCAATATGATTATGTATGTTAAAATTCAAATCAGTTTATAAACTACCAAAACTAATGAGTGATTTTTTAGTACAGTCACCAGATAGAAGTAAATATGTCACATACACCCAATTATGTGTATTTTATATTTTAGAACCAAATGCTTACACAAAAAAGTGAATTTTTAAAACCAGTACAATTTTATCACAGCATCATATGCATCAAAATAGCTAGAGCTATAACAGAAGATGGGTGAACTTACATCCTATAAACCACAAAATATTATTATGAATAACTAAAAAGTGTCTAATAAATGTAGGGATATTTGCTTATGTCTTATGTCTAAGCATGTCTGCTTATGGCTTAGAAATCTCAATATTCTGAAAATGCCACTTGTGCCCAAATCACACTATGTATTTTAATAATCCCAGTGAAAACCTCACAAGTTTACAGGAATGTTTTGGAAATTGATGAGTTGATTCTGACATTAATTTGGAAACGCCAACAGCCAAAGGAAAAAAGCCAAGGAACCTTTTAAAACAAACAGATGTAGAAGAATTATATTGCTTGACATGAAAATGATAAAAATGAAAAAAATGCAGTAATTAAGACCAGAAGTTATTGACACAGGGATAGACAAATAGAATAATGCAAGAGAAAACAGAGACCAAACACAGGCCCACATCTCTGATTCATGACAGTTCAGTATGGGAAATTATTTTTCTCTTTTTCAGTAAAAGTTCCTAACTCAATCATGTATCCTTATGGAATCACATGGAACTTGCTTAAAAAATTCAGTCCCAAATTCAGTGTTCACCGAAATTTATGAGGCAAAACAATAATGCTCCTGGATTTTTTTTATTATTTTGTTTATTAAATCATAGCTGTTAGTGTAATTATGGAGAACAATGTGCTAGTTTTATACACAATTTGAAATACTTTCATCAAACTGGTTAACATAGCCTTCACCACATTTTCTTAGTTATTGTGTCAAGATATTTATATTCTACCCTTAGATTTAACATGTACCCTTATTTTAAATATCTAAATATTTTAAATATCTAAATATTTATATTTTACCCTTAGTAGATTTAACATGTACCCTTATTTTAAAAATCTAAATAGTAGATATTTATATTTTACCCTTTGTAAATTTAACTTGTAAAATGCACTGTAGGTGTGGTATGCTTCTGGATTTTAACTAAAATTATTCATTACATTGCACAAGAAGAGACTTTCTAAACAGCATACTAAACTAAGCATAAAGTAAATTATTCAAAAATAGAACTTTATTAAAGTTCATGAATTTCTGTTCATGAGAAGATATTATCAACAGAATGAAAACGCAAATGATAACATACGAGAAGGTATTAACCACACATA
This sequence comes from Loris lydekkerianus, assembly GCA_963574355.1. Classification (NCBI taxonomy): domain Eukaryota; kingdom Metazoa; phylum Chordata; class Mammalia; order Primates; family Lorisidae; genus Loris; species Loris lydekkerianus. The sequence continues at coordinate 28,096 of CAUYPK010009533.1, forward strand.
TATCCACTGAGAATTTATAAAGTCAAAAATTGACAAGAAAATGTCAACAGCATGATTTTTTAAAGAATATGCTAAAAGACTTGACAATGTACTTCATGAAAAATAATATTCACATGGTCGATAATCATGTGGAATGTTCTTACATCATCAGTTGTGAGGAAAATACAAATTAAAACCACAAAAGAAAATCACTACCCATAAAAATTATCATTGCAACATTATTTCTAATAGCTCAAAATGGAACGTGTCCATTGCCTATAAACTAAAAATCCACACATAAATTTTGTCATAGTTAACGATGGCCAATGAATGAACTGTTGCTACAGATAGATGAATCCCATAAATAAAATGCTAAGCTGAAAGGAGTTGGCATAAAATAATACGTTCTGCACGATCCCATTTATAATAAACTCAAAAGAAGGAAACCTACTCATGGTAGACGCAGAATAGTGCCCAGGGATAGAGCAGTCATGAAGGAAGCTTCTAGAATGCTAACAAGATTCTATCACTTGATCTACATAGTGGCTAGATGGATATATTATTTTAAAAAATTCATTGAGTGGTACATTTTTCAATTTGTTCACTTCACGTGAAATGACCAACATTGAATCTCATCATTTAAATAACCAGAAAGGAGCCATTGGCTAGACACTATTGTACAAATACTACATCTGTCCAGATTCTACCTGTCAAGAAACTTTCAGATTAAGCAGAAGAATCGACCTGATAAACAGAAGAGAATCACAACATAGTAATGTGTGGTTTCTCAGAGATACCGATAGACCACAGTGGAAAGCGAGAGGAAAAATGTTCTTCTGCTTAGTGGCCGAGGAGAAAGTATTAAAGAGTAAGAAGAACTTTTTAGGAACACACCATAATAGCAAGGACTGAGTCCACGAAGTTCAAAGTCCACAACAAATTATAGATTAATCTGCTCAGCTTGAAAGAAGATGTGTTCCCCTGAAGGACAATACTTTGTACAAATTCAGTGAGCCTCAATTAATTGTGGTGAAATAGGGTAGTTTGTCCTGGAGATTCTCAATTGGCCTAAAGTTTTAATATTCCCAGAAAATTCAATGTTGAATTCCACTAATGGAAATGATGAAATTGTATATTTAACATATAAAATTAATTTTAACTTTTCCCCCTAATCATCTCTCTTTAATACAAGGGAACAGACCATAAAATACTAGTTGATTCATGTTTTAATTCTTCAACCACCCAAATTAAATTCTCTAGGATCTCTTTGTCTTAGGAAATTGGTGATTCATTAAAACAATTATGATCAGATTATCAGAATATCATTATTAAATATACCTCTTTTAATGGGAACAAGGCTTGTGTTTCAGCACAGGAATGATTTGTAAACACTTTAACGTGTACTATGGCAGAGTAGCCACTTCAGTCACACACACACCCCAGCCCTGCCATGATCATTTTCTTGATACAATCTCCATTCAGAATGATCTTTCCTGGCTTTATAAAAAAGTTTAATTTAAACAGGTAGCCAGTAAGATTCAGGTTCTCTGGACCTGCTTTGAAATAATGAACAGTAACAATGCAAAGATAATTGGACATGGAGGGAAAAAATATCCAACCTCTTCCTCCATTCTCTTTGAATATATTTCCATTTGCTAAATGTTAGAACACATAAAAAGACTCGAGTTAATTACTTTGCTATTCAAATGCTAAGATGGAAAAAGAAAAATAATGTATAACATATTGTGGAAGAAGTCTAAATTCAAATATTGAGTTCTTCCTGTTCATTTTGTTTCTGAAAGTCGAATCTACTTTTAAATTTCTAACAATCTCTGGCAACATAAAAGATCTTACCTCAGAGTCCACCCAGGTGTCTCACTGAGTTCTGTTGTACAAAATCTAGAAAACAAACCCCTATTCAACTCTACGTTATGCTTTAAGGTAGACTGTACTGTTAGAATTCTCAGACAAACATAACCACGTGAATCAAGTACTTTATAAAAGTAATAATAAATTGAAACAAAAATAGAGAAAAACATGCAACATTTTATAACAGCAATTTTCCTATTACTAATTGAAATGAATGGTAACAACATTTGAATTTTGGGTCCAACAACCTTGGGATTTTTCTGGCTTAAATACAACTCACTGTTTTCTTCCTTCCATGATGTAAAACAATAGAGCAGGCAAAGCATGTTATGTTAATCAGAGCAAAAATTTGTTTGAAGACAAAAACATGTTATTTCCTATTTTATCTGACATTAAGGCAGACATTCTTTAAGGCAAGGTTCTTACCCTGTGCAATGTTGCTTTTAGCCATTATTATTGATTTTTAAATAGTCATTAGTTCTGTAAGATAAATTTTCCACAAGAATTTTTTGTTTTCCTAAAAAGTAAAAAGGAAATAAAAAGATTACTACAGTGAAAAGGTACTTACTTGATTTAACTTTGGACCAGGTATGAGACCTTGAGGAAGTTAACTTTCCCAGGCTACATTTTAAAATAAAGCTAGAATGATTATACCTACTTCAACAGCTTGCTGTGAGAATTCACAGCTATAATATGTGTGTGTGTGTGTGTGTGTGTGTGTGTGCGCGCGCGCGCATGCACATATTATCCCAGGCACCATGCAGTCATTCAGTAAGTGGTAACTATCATTTTATAATCCTTTTTACTCCATGAAATTCCCTGTCTGTACATGATGAATTTATGGCTGAAATTAAAATACAGAGTATAAAACCACTGTTCACACCTTTCTTATTGCTAGTACCAAATCTTCAGGGAAGGTGGCGGAATATCATCATGACAATCAGCTCTCTGAACAATTTACTGTTTTCTATTTCTCCTTTGGACAGTAAAAAATCTGCCACAGTGAAATCAGGAGGAAAGGAGATTAGATAGCGAAGCACTTAAAGAATGAGATATGGGAATGTGAAGCAAACCACCATTCCCATCTAAAGCTGTGGCAACAATGAAACGATAAATTGAAATAAACAACTCACACTGACTGTTCCTTGGTTGCTGTCCAAAGGGAAAGCACATTTCACAGATCCTATGTACACAGGGGCAAGTTGCTGCACTGCTCCACTCTGCCCTGCCATCAACTCTGGGCTTACAGTCACAGCCCTGCACTTACACTACTTCCTGATTAGTTTGTTTCTTTTTCATTTGTGATCCCATGTTTTTGTTAATGACTTTATTCTATATTTATGACACTGTATAATAATTTTAATATTTATGTGTCTATATTAGTCTACAAGCCTCTTCGGGACAGAATTTATATCTTATTTATTTTCATCTAAACAGTGGCAATAAACTATCAGACATTAAATTAGTGAATCTAGAAAGAAATAAAACTTATATTTCACTAAAATAGTAAGGTTGTTTCAAAGGTTTTGTCCGTTTTAATGTCATGTATTTTTGTAGCTCCATATCTCAATAAATATTTATTCTACTGTGTCGTGGTATATACTGATCAATGGAGAATTTTGTACTCTGTACATTGATGCTGTTCATTTTTTCTACTTTTAATTTTTTTTATTCTTTTCGTTCGATTACTATATGATGTTATTAAGCGATTTTGGCCAATTTTTCTCTACAAATTCAAATTGAACCAAAGCGCTGCCAAAACAGCCCAAAAAATTAACCAGGCATTTGGAAATGAGAGTGTTAATGAATGCACTGTTCGATGTTGGTTTGCGAAATTTCGTTCCGGAAATTTTAGCCTCGAAGATGAGCCCTGAAGTGGTCGATCTAGAGTAATCCAGGACGAGGATTTGAGGACCCTGGTGGAGACTGACCCATCACAAACAGTGCGTGGGATGGAGGAAAAACTGGGTGTCAGCTTCCATGCGGTTTTTGATGGTTTAAAAAGTATTGGTAAGGTCAAAAAGCTCGAAAAGTGGGTGCCCCATGATTTAAACAATCGGCAGAAATTGTCACGTTTTGAGGTTTGTTCTTCATTACTTTTGTGCAACCAAAATGATCCTTTTTTGGATCAGATCGGCACGTGTGATGAAGAGTGGATTCTCTACGACAACAGGAAACATTCAGGACAGTGGTTGGACACCGATGAGCCACCCAGGCACTTCCCAAAGGCGAAACCCCACCAAAAAAAGATCATGGTTACTGTATGGTGGTCAGCGGCTGGTGTGATTCATTATAACTTTCTGCAACCAGGCCAAACCATCACAG